>BMAW01051641.1:50121-110074 GCA_019974015.1 Nephila pilipes
GGTCTACCCGAGCGTTCCGCGTCATTTGTGTCGGTACGACCACGTTTAAACTCGGCAAACCACCGACAAATCGTTGCTTTTGATGGACAAGAGTCCGGGTAACATTTTTCAATCCATTGTTTCGCTTGCACGGTGTTTTTACCCATTAAAAAACAATGTTTTATCAGAACACGAAACTCGGATTTTTCCATTTTTTAAACAAACTACAAAACGACTTTACTCCAACCTCGATAACTCAGCTGTTTCTGGTCCGATCGACTTAAAATTTTGACACCTTTCAAGCAAAGGTTAGTACTCTAGAAAGATCTGGTTACTGGTTTACTACGAGCGCCATCTCTGGATTAGTCTCGGGAGTTATTGATTGATGTGTTATTTGTATTTTAATATTTTTATAATGTTAATAAAACTGTTTAAAATATCCGTACACCTTCTGAGAAAAGTGTTTGAAATATATTGATATTTGTTATCAAATTATTTTTAATGTTAAAATGTCACCTAAAAATATGAATATTTAACAACCTACATTTAATTCAAAAACGATTTTTGGAGTGGAAAACATGGTGAAAATAGTACATGAATTAATTATCCGAATAACGATCATAACTCAAAAGTAAACAAAAATTCCACTATTCTGTAAATTTTATTTTATTCATCATAATATTTTGGGAACTGGTACTACTTTCATGATGAAAATAATATTACTATAATTTTTATTGTGTTTCGAGACAAATAACAAAGAAAAATAATAAAAAAAAAGTTATACGTGATTTACAACTTTGTTACTAAAACCATATCAATTTTAAAACCATGAAAGTAGTAAGGGTTCTTAAAAAATATAAAAGAAAGATATTTGCAAAATTGAAATTAATTTTGTTCGTAATTTTTTCTGATATCTACGTTGCCGTATATGAGTATGTCGAGAAAACTCATTTTGAAAAAAAATCTAAAACAATATTTTAAATGCAATTAAAAATTAGCTACCGAGTAAAATTCAAATCCCTATAACTTAAGTTCTAAATAAGGTATAAGCAAAATTCAGACACTGTTAGAAAGAAAAAAAGGTTAAATTTTAAAATGACATTAAAATTACAAAATCGAAAATTTTTGACAAAAATGACGTTTTAAAAGTGTACGGATATCTTAATGCGAATTGAGTATGGTGCAGTGAATAAAATTTTTGAATTGAATACTGCTTATAAAATAATTAAGAACAGAATTGTACAGTAATTGCTCTTTAACCAAAAATGCAATGGTTTGGCACACTCTATATCCCGGAATAGATCAACAGTTGCCTTTTGGTTCTTCTTTCTTTCGGATTCAGCTTGTAACATTAGACTTTTCAAGATTTTCCCTTCACAAACCTAGGGGACTTTATAATAATTTGAATTGCATTAAATTACAATTTATTTACAATCAAAATGAAACGTAATTAGGTTAATTATATGAAGATAAAATGTGCAGGGAATTGAATTAGAGATAGTGATACCTATATAGGAGAAATAGTATAGAAAGAGGAAAAGAAAGGGAAATAGAAAATAACAACCAGATGATAGATATTAGTAAATTGGATTTAAGTACCATATTTATTCGTTTTTATCATAAATAATATTGAAGATTCTTGGTCTGAGTACTAAAATGTAAAATTACTGAAAGTGAGAATTGTTAACAGAACAAATTATTCGATAAGCTAAAACTACATTTTTAAATCATAATCTAGGATTGGCGAGTTAAGAGGGATTCGAGAGTGAGTTATCGTATTTTTCATCGATTGATGAAGTTATTTTATCTTGCTCTTACGTTTTCTTCTATTAGAGTCTAGTGATTATTTGCTTGTTAATTAAATTGTAAAAGATAGCTGTAGAATTAAATAAGGAAGAACAATTGTCATAAGCTGTTTATTGCCCATGACCTAAAGAAACCCAGGTTTGGGTGTTAAAACCAAAGGAAGATAAAGGAACCATGAAAGTTGAAGCTCAAGTCCCGTGGTAACAGGCATCTGATGTATTAAATGCATTTATAAAATTTGACGAAAGCGACAATTTATACTTTTACGGTACGAAATTCTCCCAGTTGCACAGTTAGAGAAATTACTAAAAATAATTGTTTGTAACTTGCTATCTATCAAATAAGTGGAATGTGTTATACACTCTTTTGTTCTGCTACAAGCCACGCCATTGAGCTGAGGAAACGAGATGGTTGCCGAAGTGAAGAGAATATATCTGAACAAAAAACTAACCAGAACTTTTGAACTCAACGATTGAGTTTATCTTTATGCGCTATAAAAACCATGTTCGAATTTATGCATTAAATGTAAATTCTGTAAGTAGCTTTATTTCAATACATCATTTTTGAAAATAATCTGAATGTCATTTTTTTTCCTAAGCAGGCATTGATACTAATGCTTAGAATTTCAGGAAGAACGAATTTTTTCTCCTTCGGGATTTAAAATCGAGGTAAGCGTTTTACCTTGTTTACGATCATCGAATGTATTAACTGTATATTATATATTATATACACTGTTCAACTAAATGATTTCTCAATTTTCCAATCGTCTATAACCAGTCTCAATCTATTGAAGGATAAAAGGAAGCACTAAAAAGAAGCTATTCAGTCTCACAGTCGGCAACGTATTGATGGCATGTTTGGCTGGCAGAATAAGCCAGTGTCTTAATACTGCAATTCTCTACTCTCTCAACCCAAGGATTGGTATATATGAATCCTGACTTCCGTCTGTTAACGGAGTCAGAAAGTAATTTTTTTTTTTTTATTTTTGGGGACAATTTCAGGGTGAATTCCTCCTGAACACCTCCATGCCCCTATTTAAAGTGGTTGTACTGTTCATTTACTTGTGATCCTGATAGTGTGCTTCACCACATATTGTACGAATCCTCTATAACGTTTCGGTAGCAGATTAAACTAAATTGCAAGAAAATATGATGTGATAACGCTGTTCCAACTCGAAACAAATATTTATGTACATCCCTTTCTTAGTAACTGAAAAAGACTCTGTCTTTTTCGTGCGCAAACAAAAAAACCCCCAGTTTAACTTGTCTTTAATAAGTTGAAAATCAAAATTTCTAGCCATGCATTTAATCTTTTCCTGCTTTTTTTATGTTATCGTTTGGTCTTTTAATGTATACAGTCACTTCATGGACTCATCATGTATTATACACGAGAGGGCATTGTAAAATTTTAACTATGACAGAGAAATAATTGAGATACCTGAATAAAATTTATTCTATTTATACATTAATCACTATGTTCATCATGCTGTATATTGCATCTATTATTATTCGCTGGTTTGGTTTCAGGAAGCCATAGATAGAAGTAAACTACAGAATGGGGAAGATAGAGTTCAATTTGCTGAATTTTTCAATAATGGCCTTCTTAAGGGCTAGGGATGCTAGAAGAAATGTACAACTCTGGATTGCGATTATGTAGAGAATGACTAAGAATAAAGTATAAAAATTCAATTACTATCTTGAATAATTTTTTATTATTCAAAATTTATAATACCCTAGGATTTATAATTAAAGCTTTACAATATTGCGAGATACTATAGTCAGAAATTACCTGAAACCAAGAAAATTAACAGCGACAGTAAAAATGATTTTTTTTACTTCCTGGTTGATTCACATGGCAGGAAGGAATACACACACACACACACACACATATATATATATGTGTGTGTGTGTGATGCAAATAATACACATTACCCACTTAAAGTTTTTTAATACGTAGATTAAATTTTATTCAGATGTCTCGGCTATTTTTTAGAATTAACTAAAATTTTGCGATACCTTCTCGTACATGTAACATCATAATTAAAGTTTATAATTTATAAAACTGTTCAACATTCCAATTAATTTTATGCATATATTCTTAATATTGCTCAACAAGCTACTGAATTGAAAGTCTATTTTTATATAGGAAAAAAGAAACATTAAGCTACAATTGAAAAGTATTTTAAGAAACTAGTTTTCAGCGGAAATACATTTAATAATGGACAGAATTACTATCAATAGAACGACAATTTGGGTTATATCAAATTTCATTCACAAAAGGATAGTTTAATTGTTTAAAGTCACGCAATTTCTCTCGGTATGCTTACATTCATTTCGTAATTGCTCGGTCTTACGTAATATTCCATAATCAAATACTTCATTGTCACGATGAAGCGAAATGAAAGATCTTGTTGCCATAGTAACCGCCGAATTTCCGCTAGAATACCACATTTCTATTATTCTATTAATAACACTGTTATATAATAAAAACCGAATAGTTTTAATGCACAAAAATTTATCCGTGTATTGAATTTAATACACGTCTCAATATTTTTACTTATTGTTCTTATTTCATAGGAAAGATATTTATTTTGTTATTATTTTGAATGTCTCTTATTCTTCATTTATGCGTGTTCTAAGTAAAACATGAAAAAAAACTTATGACACACCTTTAGAAAATAATATAAAATATTATTAACCCATTTAATTTCTGTTATAAATTATTAATTTTATTTTATTTATCGTACATTATACTAAAAATGGCTATTAAATATTTTTTGATTATTATTTTCGTTAATAAATACATTGATCACAATTTTAGTTTTATGTAATATTTTGAACACTTAGTATTATTGCCTTTTTGGTAAATAACTATTAGGCGAACTGAAAAGTAATATCATTTTTCTACATTCAATTCAATCAGATAAAATTTTACCAAGTTTTTGCTTTTAAACATTGATTAAATCAGCATTGTTATCAACAAGCATTTGTCAAATAGTTTCCAAATTTTCAATGCCAGATCGATACAATTCAACTGGTTTTGAAGCAAAATATTTGGAGGTAGTATTTTGAACATCATCAAAGTTTTCGAATTTTTTTTTTTTTTTTGCCTCTTAGAAAATGTTGTAGCAATCAGAATAAATGGAAATGTGGTGGCGCAATATCCGGTGAGTATGGTTGGTGAAGCAATACTTCCCATCCCAATTCATCAATTTTTTCCAGGGTTTGTCTTATGCAGTTTGTTGGTGTATTATTGTGTTGCATAATAGCACCATTTTTTTGAGAATTGCTGGGTATTTTTCAATTAAAGAACGATTTACTTTATCCATTTGTTCACAGTAAAGGACTACATACACAGTTTGTCCCTGTTACAGTACGTCAAGGAACGATCCCCCGAATGCTCCACCAAACACGCAAAAACGTCTTTTTGGAGTGTTAATCTAAAAAAAATTAATCTTTTGTAATGGGGGTGTTGCCTCGCCCAGCTGCTCGTCCGATATTGTACTTTTGGATTTATATTTATTTCAATCAGTTCAACATTTTCTAAGTGGCAAAAAATTTGAAATTTTTTAAGATGTCTAAAATACCATCTCCAGATATTTTGCACAAAAACCAATTAATTTTTTATCGAACCAGCATTGGGAATTAGCACACTAAATGTTAAAAGGTAATTGATAACGAAAGTGATTACATCATTGATCAAAAATAAAAACTTCGTAAGAAATTGCAAAGTCTTTTGCCATTAGTTTTCCTGTTGATGGACAGGAGGCGTGTCTAACACACCAGACAAATCAAGCCAGATTCCCACTCTGGGAATTTCTAAAGACTTATTGAACGACCCTCATAAAAAAGTATATAAGTTATTAAATTTACTTTAAGAATTTAATGTATATTTAGCATAATAAAAACATTCTAAAAATTAGTAATAGATATAAGTATTTATTTTTAATGACATCTTGATTTTACAAGGTAATTAAATACATTCACAAAATTAATTATAGCTTATATGCTATCTTACGCTACCTTATGCTCCACTTAATATCAAAACTCATTGATTTAAAAATAACTTACTGATTGTTCGAGAGATAACTCGTATCCCATGGAACCCCTCCCTTGATAACTCACTGCTTTATGATACGAGTATAAAAAGGAAATTTAAAGAAAAATTTTATTTTTTTTAATCTTCCGTTACCTATATCTACAAATACCCTAAATCTACAGTTAAATCTCTTATCTAGCAGTATATATGATCAATCATATTCAAATATTGGAAAAGTACCTATATGTTTGCATTAAATATGCTTTACGAAGCATTAAATATATTCATATAATTAATAGTTATTAAATTTAGAAAATGAAATTTCTTCGTTTTAATTCTCCCGATAAGAGAAAAATTCATAGATATCATATCAATGATTATTCCTCTGATCAGATTATCGTTCACCTGTAATAATGTTTGAGATAAAGTGGACTTGCTCTTAATCTAGATGTTCAACATCCTGTTCGTAGAAACAAAATGGAATGACGACGATCGTGCCTTTTAATTAATAAGACGTTTTACCTTATTATTATAACACAATAATTTAATTAGAAGTTAGCTTCTTGAATATATTGTAAACATTACCTAATGTCTGAGCAAGAGAAAAATTTAATTAAATTGTTTTCTTTATACTTTTCTCTTACAGTGAGTAAAGAACCCATAATTAAATCTTCATTTTATTAGAATTTATGATGCAATAAATATTTAGTTTTACATTTAATGTAAGAAACCAGTTATTCGTATGCTATGCTTAGATTAAAACATGCCAGACGCGTGTTTACATTAAAAATTGAAATATGGTGTTTGAGTATTCTCAAATGAAAACTTTGAAAGACAATTTTGAAAAAGTAATATTTGTTTAACAAAATTATAACTGTCTTCATTAGTCTGAAATTGCTACGGCATTTATTATTATCAAACCCTGCAGTAAAGAATAATAATAACTGATAATATGTTTTCCAATAAAGTCCGAAAAGTGACATCGAATAAGATGAAGAAATAAGGTTATGTAAAGAGATAATTCTATAAATTTATGAAATTGGGCAATTTGTATGCAGACTTATTCAATTTCCTTTACAAACAAAAGATCTGACTATCAATGAAGATATGGATGAGAAAAACAATTCTTTCCCGTTCGTTCCTTTTTTTAAAAAAAGAACAAAACTTCTCCTTAACCCATACTTCTGATAAATTATAATTCTAACTCAAAATATAAGATTACCTTACTAAAAAAATATTTCATTCTCTTGAACTGTTCGATTTGCTTCCAATCTGTTCAATATCTCATAAGAAGTGCGAATCAACCGGAAGTCAGTGACTCAGAGAAATGAGAAAAAAATCCTTTCTAAAAACACAGATGAACAGAATATGAAACGTGAAAAGCAGATGAACTGAGTGTAAGATAAAAAGAACAGATGAGCAGATTGAGATAGAAAAAAAATGGATGAACAGAATGACAGTCAAAAAGAACAGATCTAGAGGAGAAAAAAGCAAATGTTCAGAATTGAGATGCGGAAAAGAAACAGTTGAACAAATCGAAAGGCGATAAAAATATATGTGGGTTTTTGAAGAAAGAACAATTTTCTGTCACTTAAGAAAATGAACTCTGTAAGAGCTAGTTTACTCGGAAGGTGAAAATGAGATGTTTCTGCTATTTCAAAAACACAGGTCTTAGAACCCAACACAAATCACGCTTTCTTTACTAAGAAAGCCCTATTCTTTTTTCTTAAATCTTCAAATGTAAGTCAGCTTTAATATAAGAAATTGATACAAGCATAAAATATCATAAGATAACATCATTGAACACAAAACACAATCATTAAGGCATGATTTTTTTTTACAATATTTAGAAAATGTTATAACATAACGTACGATTTAATCAAGCTTCACAATAACAGGAAAATCCAAAATATTCGGAAAGTCCTATGTTCAATGTTATGCTTACATGAAATAATAATCTACTGCATAAATAATAGTTTGAGTTTCAATGAGTTGAAATCATTTAAAAAAAATTCGATCATCAGAACAACATTTATAAATAAACATCTCGTTTTGATTTTTAAAAATTGTCTTTTACCACTGTTTGCCTGAATAAGATATGTTCTTTACTCAAGGCTCATTCCATAAATAAAATTATATATATAAAAAAAAATTTCTAAATATTTTAATTTTGTATTTCACAAAAATACTATGATTTAAAATAAGAAATTATATTGCGAAGCATTATGCTACTCAAAATTTTGTGTTTAAATTTTTAAGACATAAAAGTACCCTGAAATATGCTTTCCTGCAAAACTCATCAGAAACTTTTAATATTGTGAGCTTTATTTTGAGTAATATCGGAATACTGGTGATTTTTTTAATATTTCTTTGTTAAATTTACTCTTATTATTTTTAACTTTTTTTGTATTTAGCGTTAATTTTTAGAGTTGTTTTTGATAATTTATTTCTTAAATTTATTAAAAAATTTTAATGTGTTGTTATGTTTATTTATTAGTTTATTTCTAGTTAATTAATTATAAATAGCAAAATTTATTATTTCATGTATTATTTATTTATTTATCGATTTATTTAAATTTTTAGAAAGGTCTAACTGCACACGAATGATTCTTTCAGGTTCAACAACACTTTTTTTTTAAAATAAATTAGACGCATATTCCTTAACTCTTATTAAAAATATAATTATGCATATAAAATATCTAAATGTTTAAAAATAATTTCCTCTCACGAATGAGTAAACAATTTTTGATAACCGAACTTACATTTGATTATAAACAAAAGATTACAACACGTATTTCAGAACCTGACAGCAATGTTAAAAATAAAGAAACCGCATCTTTTTGTCGTTTAATTTCCTCTCTTAATTATCTCCAATTAAAACCGCCACCAATCAACTGGCCGGATGAAGTGAAGGACATTGGCATTAGTTTCCCCGACTAAAGTGCCGATTCTGCTTAAAGTCCCCATCTCTGAAACTTTGCCAAAGGGTGCCCGAGCACCCCCCTCAGTGTAAAGCATTTAAGGCTCAGAACACCGTATCAGAGTTGGGGAAAGTTAGACCTCCTGAGTGAGAGAAAGAAAGAAGGGAAAGAAGTAGAGAGAAAGTTAGGGGAAAAAGGAGAGGAAAGGGATGTGGAGAATGATAGGAGGTGAATTCTAGAAAGCGATTACACGTACAGGGAGTGACGTCATGATTCACTGTCCCAGAGGTACTCATCCCCACCCCCCGATTCATCCTGCTCTTGCCCTCCAGTCATGTGGGATGAAGCGTAGATTAGGTGAGGGAGGGACTACCTATTACCAAGGCGATCTTTCTAAATCTCGTCTCAGGTGAGTCACCTGAAATATCTGCAGATTAACATATGTTGACAAGAGTTTGGGGTGGATGGATCGTTTGCTTGTATGGATTAATTGATACAATGATACATACGATACCATGTAAGTAATTGAAGTTTGAAATGGAATATTTCTGTGTCCAGTCTGATTCTTTTAACGAATGGTTGTTGGGTTCATGGTTACTAAACCGTGGGTAAAGTGAACCGCAAGTTATTGTATTAATATCAATTAATACAATAACTCGCAAGTTACTGTATTATATTTTCTAAACATGACCACTATTCTACTACTGCCAATGTGTTGATATCTATTACTGAAACTATTATATATTTTTATGAAATAAATATGGTTTCTCTCAAAAATGAAAGAATGATTTCTTTATAAAACTTCTCGAGCAAAATAAACATACAATAAAGATTCCTTTTCATAAATGACTAAATTCACTCTTCTGCCAAGGTCTAAAAGTACCTAAAACAGTTTCTAATACAAAATAAAAAAAAACAGTTATTTTCTCTAGCACTCATCATAAGTGAAGCGTAACTCCTAAGATTTCTATCAGAATTAAACGATTTCACTTCGTGCCAGCAACCATTTAGCAAACACCTGAATGAATCTCAGATTTAATTATGTTCTTTATAAAACTATTTCATACGGAATTTCCGAACATTTTGGACTAATTGTGGTATAATGTATGTACGAAATAGCCGCGCTGAGGGAAAGGCTTTTTCAGACACCAAATTCGTGAGCTTAATGATTATTAAAAAAAAGCGTACACTATTTGAGCATTTCCCCTCCCCCTTTTATATTCTCCTGTTACGGGGAAATTCAAAATGATTAAATGAATTTAATCTAATTCCATCATCGATATGAATATTCTGCATAATAAGCAATTGTGTTAGATTATAGGGAGACTGGTTATTCGGATAAAACAACTTTATGGTTATGCATGGTGTATTTAAAATATGTAAGTCAATTGTCTGTCACAAAAAAAAATTACAAAAAAATATTTAATGAAAAAAAATTTCAATTATTTATAGAAAATTTAGTTTAGTATTTTACAAGCCAATGCTTAATGGATGAATTTTCTACCTGCATTTTGTTTTCTTTTTAATCTCTTCCATTATAAATCTTATTCTCTGTGCGCAATCCAAGACCCATATTTTTCAAAATAACAAATTACTTAGAAATAACGTATGAGAAAAAGATTCTTTATGATTTAAAAATCAACCAATACAAAATGATTGAACGTACAGTTAATCTCATTGAGTTCGAGATATTCTTTTTTTTTTAAAAAAAAAATCTTTTACAAAAAATAATCCAAATTGGAACATTTCATTTTCCGATTATAGGTGATGCATATATATAAAATATTATAGGAAAAAGAATTAAAATCAGTTTTTAACTAGAATTCCTAATGTAATCATAACAAAAGATGAATTTGAATTTCTTTTAAAGAAAAATAAGAATTTTGTCCAGGAAAGATATCACTAGTGAATGCTTATCAATGGAGACATATTAAAATCACGTGTAAAAGAACCACGCGTTAATAACGTTCTGCTGTACTGTGTGGTATATATAGATGTCTGTAGTGGAATATATAATTATATTCGATTGAACTCAACTTGCAAACAATTCAGATATTCAATGACTTTTAGTTACGCTAAGTTATTTTTTGGTGTATTAAGCAAATTGACTAAGATTGACTTAGCCATTGACGTGTAATTAGAAAAATCTTTTTTTGAATGTGCCTTTTGGGAAAGCATTTACAATGTATTTAAATATGTGCTTATAACGAACAAAAAAGTAATGGTAATTTGAACATTTCTTAAAATAAATTTTAAATCAGGTTTTATAAAAAACTAAGCACCAAACTGAAAAAAAGTTATTGAAAATAATAATAATTATTATTATTGTAATTGTTATTTATTTAAAAAATTTGCTTGATTTCAAAAAACAAAAACCTATTTAGAGTACAAAATTTATATATATATATATAATGTTGAACTTTAGAAAAAAAGACTATTTAGAGCATAAAAATTAATGTTAAATTGAGAAAAAAATCTTATTAGAGTACAAATTTTATTTCACCTAGGTTTTAAAAGGAAGACATTACAAAACATAACGATTTAATAGTTTGAAATTAGAGATCAAAAATTCTTTTATCGAATATCACAAAGAAATCTTAACATTTTCTTTTTGTTTTCCAACTTTATTTTTAAGCTGAATGATAATTTTACAACAAAAAATAAAATATTTTGTTTTGCCCGAACTTAGGATGCAATAAAATGTTTTTAATAGATTACTTTAATAGGTGATGCATGTTTATTGCAATTGCTCTTAATTACTGAATGGGTGTAAATTAGGCTCTATGCACATTCTCACGAACAAATGTAATTATAAACATATACTTTCACAAACATATGTGGATATATTAAATGAAAAAGAATAATAATATTTAAATAAGAAACGGAAAAATATCATTACCGTGTTTTATGAAAAACCGAAGAAAAATATGAGTCATAAGGGGGAAAAAATTCCAAAATAATTATACTTATGCTACTAGAAGTTAATTAATTCAGTATGATTAACTTTAATATATTACAGTTTTTTTCTCTTTTTCCGAATGACCGTGTAAACCTTGTGGTCATGGTCATGAATTAGTGGCTGGCATTGTTTTGCCGATACGCGGGTTCAAGTCCTGATTTCAGTGAAAAAAAATGGTCCATTAGACTTAAGATACATATTTAATTTTATACAAGTGATAAGAGTTAATTATTTTTACATACTAGAGTGTTTCAAACTGTACTTATGTTATATATTAGGTGACTCGTTGTACGATCCTCAAGACATTGTTTTTCTCTTTCCTAACATTCCAAAAAAATCATCTCTACAACGTTTTAGGCCGATGACACCATCACGTATGCGATGATTTTGGCAATGATTCACCAATTTTAAAACATTGTTTTGATCATTGCATGATTTTTAATGTAAAAATGAATCCTAGTCGCATCAACGACAAAAACTCGATCCAAAATTATAACTCGACTTAATATAAATCAAAATTTGATATCAGCAAACGACAACTAAGTTCAAATAACCCATTAATCAATGTAAAAAACATGGTCCATTCATAACGCTTCCCTTTACTGACCTCTTGGACTTCTTTCTGATTTTATATTTAATTTTTTAACTCCTTTCCAACCAAATGAAACGTGATTAATCAAATTTGGTAAATCTTTAGAATCCTAGTGAATAGAATTAAGTCGTATGAAATCAAAAGGTGAAAACTACTGATAAATAGAAAATGGATACTGAAATAGAAATATTGCGTTAATTGAAAGATAAAAAAAAATATGTGAAAAGCTATACACAGTACATTGAAGTTACTTGCGTGCTTGTGAAATCTACAAAAACTAGCACCTAACGCTATCTGGTCAAAATATTTCCATCGTAGACTAATTCGTATTGTATTCCAGTAAATGTAATAATTCATATTTTATAGAAATGATTAGAATCATGTGGAGAGACAGTGAACTGTGGAGGAGAGCTTTAATTGTTTTAGAGAAACAATTATAGTATTAAACTAACTTTGACATTTAATTGATCATTCATGAACTGTTTTTGTGGGACTAGTTTAGTTACTTTATCTGAGCTCAGAATTCATTTGAACTTTAGATTTACAATTAGGCTAATATATTTAAAATAACAGACGAGTTGTAAAAACAGAAATACGTCAAAAGCTTAAAATTTGTTTTGGAATCATTTAACACATATCAGCACACGATGGTATCACAACCCTACCTTAGCAATGCCCTCTGTCATCAAAATCAGGTAATATTTGAAGTTCTTTTGTATGTTTATTTTAGTTTTTCAAACTTGAAAGATACAAATATCGGAAGTTTTATCTACTTAAACAATCCACTACCAGCATAAGAATCTCAAAAACTGGATTCCAAACTGTTTGCTTTCCAATATATCTAAGTTTACAATACTTGTCTTTTTTAAAAAAAATTCTCCCCTCGTTTCTGTCTTCGAAGTAGAATCAAGACAAAGCAAATACTTTCCAAGTTTTTTTTTCAGATTAAGTCGTAGAATTTCTTCACCTTTCATTTAACTTTCAAAGTTGTTCTAAGAATGCGGGTACATATATTCAAATCTTCGATTGGAATCTCACATATATTATCTAGTACGTTATCACAACTAGTTCTTAATTTCTTGGGCAGTAAATAAATTTTCAAATGTATGAGTAAATATATATCTATACATAAGTTTTAAAAAAATATTTTATTTATTTTTTTTGAAGAGGCAAAAGTAACAGATGCTTGAATAACTTTTATATTTTGATGATAATGAAGGTATAAAAGTCTAATTTCTGACGATTAGTAAGAAAAAAATTTACTTCTTAATGTATGTATTTGTTCAGTATAAAAATTTTCTCAGTATAGTTACACAAATTATTTTTACTCTAAAATAGCACTTTCAAAGTGCGCATTAAAAACAGCAATTAAAATAATTTTACTCAAATAAAACTTATTTTCAAGTAATTTATTATTCAAACAAATGAAGATAACCTTTGAGTGCTTTTGGTGGGAAACTCATTGTAAAAATTTATACTTGGGGAATTATTCTCTTTTTGGATGGAATATATACTTTTCCTGGGTTATTTTAAGCAAGATTATATTTTGAACAAAAGTTATATTTTATTGAATATATCTGAAATGTTTCATTGTTGTTTAAAATCAAGATAGCGAAGTTATTGATTTCAAATACTGTAGAATTATTGATTTTACATTTATTTATATGTAGTCATTTCGTATTTGGAAGCATACAGTTTGATACAGTTTGTGGCCAGATACGGTAGAAATTGATTTTCAATTCCATCATATACCATCATGTACAAAAAAAAATAAAGTTGCTGAATATTAAAGGCAGTGTTAAACTCCCATTTGACGCACGAAGATGTTTCAGAAAGTACTTGTTTTTGCAGACAGATGGTATTACTAAGGTAAATTAGAATTACCATTATGTCCATCTGTCTGTTCTTTGGCATGAAAATAAATTTCACACTGATTGAACAGTTAATTGTTATTTGCCTATCATTTGCTGTAAAAATAAAATTTGACTATTGGTGCATCAAATTGTCACCTATTATGTGACATAAATTCGTCATTTTTCTGTAGAAACGAGACAACACAAACAATGGCTTGCTTCTGGTATATTTGCTCCAAAGAAGACGAATATAGTTTGATACGTCTGAAAAGCTTTGAGGATAGTATTTATGGATGCAAAGGGCATCACATTTAGATTTCTTAAAAAAAGCAAAACCAATAACTGAGGGATGCTACAAGGAATTACATCTTCCCCATTTCTCATTCCTAATCCAGTTATTTTTTTAAACTAACCACTCGACGAAATCTTTAACTCGATTCTATAATCAAGTTTCTCGTCCCTGTCATGTGACCATAATTTGAAATTATATCATTGATATCTTTGTGTTAGTGACTGCGATAGCGTAGTTTTCATGGGCACAGACTCGCAGGTGATGTTGTTTACATCTAGTCGTAGGTTCGAGTCCTGATGTCCCAAAAGACCTGCCACGGGGCTGGTTCACATTAAATCTAGTCGAGATCTCAAGTCCTCCCTTTGACTGGTGTAGAAGTTTGGAGATGTTAACTCAGGTATCGTACTCTCCACAGGCTTAAAATTATAATATCCGTCACCATTAGCCATCGTGCTGCATCTTAGTAGGACGTTAAAAAACAATTACTCATCAATCAATCACGTTCTGAATTAATATACTATTGAAAGCAATCTCAGATAAACTGGCAATATATTTTATAGTTTAGAAGCATGTCAATTGAAAGGACACTATAATGGAATAAAAAGTATATATAAAATAACCATACTTTCAAAAAATATAATTATATAATTCGGACATATTGTTAAATGGTTGTAATTAATTTTGTAAGAAGGTGGTATTGACAAGAGATTTTTCTATAATCTGGTTTTGCTTTGCTATATTGTTATTAATTCTATTGTTTCATTGTTTATTATTCCACAACAAAACCTTTTGAGTTGTAGCTAAAACAATTAATAAATAATCTGACTCTTATAATATAGTTTTTATTTATATATAGGGTAACTGAAACTCAAAAATTTATCAAAATTTTGCATTTCTTGAATTTTGCAATTAATAAAATAGAGACCGTTTCTCTGATTTTTGTTGGTACAGTATTTACTATTTGAAAAGTATTACGTTATAAAATCAATTTTAAAGTTTTTTTTTTAAAAAAAAAAAAACACACGTGCTACAAAATTCAGAACAAAATTTTCATTTGCGATTTTTTCAAAATATGACATATCAGCATTCCAATGAATTTTCCTCAAATTCCAATTTATCCGTAGTACTGGTATTTTAATTTGTTATTAGACAAGGTACTTTCTATGCAATGAATATGTTTTTGTCTTAATAAATAATCCCAAAACTTGAGTAAATCATAATAATAGTATAACAGTTTTGAGAAATTTTGATCATAAAATTAAACTTGAAGTAATTGTATTAAATTTACTTTTTAAAATTATATTTGTATCCAGTGTATACAATGTCATATTTATAAGCTCTCTGCAAAGTTTAAATTTATATATATGGTAAAGTTTGTGCAAGATGTACCAAAAAGTATGTATATGACCTATAAATCTAGTTAAATTGAGTGTTGCTTACTAATTGCTTATGCACAGTTATTTATGTTTATAATGAGCATAAAAGGTTCCGAACCTTACAGATATGTCAATGTTTAAGTATGACTTCAGTTATTTTAATTTAAATAAGTGAAGATTATTGAAGCTTGGCATAAATTAAGCTTCTTTTCTCCTTGTCTAAGAAGTCTCGATTACTTTAAGTCAAAACCTTTAAAGGAGTAAACTGATACTGCAATTTAGCATAGACATTTTTTTTTAAATAGAGCTAAAACCATCTCGCCACTTAGCACTATACTCTTTACACGCAATGTAAGAACAATGAGGGAAATTTGAATCCTGCTATACGATGATATTGACTTGAGCCGGAAACATTTCGTTATGATTTTGTTATTTATCAACTGGTCTAAAATGGCTCTTCAAAACTACATGGTCTGCTACCAATTTCTTGATAATTGCTGGAGTGCGACTTGCATTTTAATATAAATAACTCCTCGTATGAAATTTCTTGTTACATTTGAGATTACTGAAATGATAAGTTAGTAAGAAATTACGAGTTTTATACCACAATAATTACTAATAATACTAATTAATAAATACATTTCAAAAATACTTATAAATTTTATTAAAAATATTATTTGTATATCTCTATGTTAAATCTATAATAATCAGTTATATTAGTTTTAGTAAAACATGACCATTTGTTTTATAAATATATTTTTTGTTCAACCATAAAACTACTTTCAAAACCAATTTTATTGTATTCCACGCCAAGAATATTAATTATTAGAATTCTGTTCTAAAGAATGTTAATTCTAAAATTGAAGCATAAATATATTAAATATTTCCTTACAAAATATTTTTTTTTTCCTATTTTCATGAGAACGTTTCCAATTTGTGGGCGATCCCTGATGTTTGAGAGCCAGGTACGGATTGGCGAATGATCCTTCTCAGCGGAAGGGCTGAGAAAGGGTTGTGGGGGAAGAAGGGAGCAATTCTACTACCACCACGTGTTCATGGCAGTTTAATGGAATTGCAATAGATGAGTGGCAATGCACACTGCATGGTAAACGAATGCGAATTATGTTCTTGCTTCTCGTTTTTCTTTCTTAGGGGAAATGTGTATTCTTGAGAAGTGTCTTTAGTTATCAGATGTCACATGCTAACAATATTAGGAACTTGGTGATAAGTCGCATTTGGGACGGATTTGAAATGACGGGCTACAAGAACTAAAAATATTAATTTAGTTTTTTTTCTCTAAATTTTTGAGTTTAATTTTATTTATTCTTCAGGATAAATTCTTTAAAATATAACGGAATGAGATAATTTATTAATAACGCAATAAGAAGCATAACGAGGACTATTGGCGATGGACCTTGTATTTTTGAACCTCGGTCAAGTAATGAGGAGGACATTTGAGCTGGTACCTCCCTCCCTTAACTTCTCCATTCCAACAATCTGAAAACCTGGGATCTGAACTAGAATTAACTTACATATGCCCCGCTATACGGCTGGTCTTTAATAGCTTCCCACTTCAAGCTTACTACCTATAGGAAATAACGTTTAAAATACAAGTGTTTGGAATTTATTAACATTCGAACATAATTTGAGAAAAAAGAACTTAATGTTCAGAAAAGAACATAGTAATACATCTCGGGGGAAAAATCAAAAAGAAAAATTATACAGCTTGGTATGAATACAAAAGTAACAAGCAAAATAAATGGTAATAATTATCCCGAAATTGTATTTCAAAGAACTTGAAACATTAAACATATAAATTTAACATTTGAACTATCAAAATACACTTATAAGAATATGTGAAATTCGTCAGTTTTAAAAATATTTTTTGTTGTTAATATGTCACAATTACGAAAAACAATTGCTAAATATAATATTTTATTATTAACTATCACACAGCGAAGATGACAAATTTCATTTTGTATATACATACAATGTACAAAGATGTTAGCTCTTTACTTCAGAATAACATTGTAGTTATGCATTAATGTAGTTCAGTTGAACAAATTTGAAATGGGTTGTAATAACTAAATCATGTTACCTTCATTTAGATGCAAAACTAAGCTTGAAACCGAAGAAAACAAAATATTATTAAAAAATTTGTCCCATGCAATGTTTTGGGAAGAACAGATTTAACCAAAAAGGCTCTAACATAATAAAAAATAATTATTAAAGCAAATATTATGAAAACGGAATAAAAATTGATTTATTGACTACCTAACACATTTACACATGCACTCAGTTAGTCATTTACTCATTTATTTATTTACTTATTATAGATTGGGCAGAAAATACATTCAGAAAATGCTGTATTTCGAAAAGTGATTGGATGACCATTTTGTCGATGCCTAACATGATAGATCAATGGATGATTAATATTATTTTTCGGATTGTATCAACAATTAGTGGTAAAAACATAAAGTGTTACATTAGTTTTTAAAGATAGAAGATACTTCAAGTATAAAGAAATTTTTCCAATTTTAATAGGTATGCAGCATGTGACGACATCTGATCACCTGTTTTGTCAGTCATCTTAAATGATATTCTAAATATAAGACCTAAATTTCAACTTAAGTTCAAGCCATTGAAACTAAATTAAAATAGTCAGTTATATCCAAGCTATATTTTAGGAATTTTTAAATAAAGGGAATTTTCCCACAGTTTAGTTAGGAGAGGGGGTGCCAGCTCGGGTGTCGTCCGCGTCACTTGACCATACGAGATCCATAACCAATAGCCCTCGTGTTGCTTCTAGAGCGACGTTAAAAAAATCAATCAATCCCATAGTTACGTCTGTATCCACGAGAACTATCAACTTCCATAATCTATCAAAGAATGCGTTCACTACAATACGATACCAACACATCCTTCATGGATTTAATTGGTTCTATAGCATTGAGCCCTAATCTCACAAAATCAACTGAACACACTTGAATACTTCCACGCTCATCCCACAAATTCTCTTCTTATTACAGTAACCTTAAGGCTTCCGTCTACCCACCATTTTGATTTCGTAAGCTTAATGTTAATTCTATGGGGAATTTTGACTTTAATACTCTCATCTTTAATATTTGATCTATTCGAATGCAATGAAGTACATCTGAAAGAGAAAAAATAATGAATGCTTCTGTAAAACTACTTTTTTCTTCCGATTTTTAAAAATATTTTAAAATATTTTTGAAAGACCGGAAAACTCACAAGGGAATCGTTAAAATAAGAATAAAAATATTTTTAATAATAGGAAGGAAAAAGTAATTACACAGAAAAATTCATAATTTTTTGCTCTTTCAGATGTACTTATTGCATTCAAATAGATCAAATAGTAAAGATAGGAGAATTAAAGTCTAAATTACTCATAAGATTAACATTAAGCTGACGAAATCAAAATGGCGGGTAGACGGAATCTTGAATTTAAATTAAATTCTGTGTCACTTATATTCTTTTTGATTACATCTATTCACTTCACTTCCAAAGTCTTACTTCATTTGTATCATCACGCTTCATTCGATTGATAAGAAATTATAAATTTAATATAAAATCAGAAAGAAACCCCAGCTGTTAGTCGCAGAGAAAATAAGCGAATAGTCCATGTTACAGCATGATGGTGCTAAGGTAAAAATATTTCAAACACCACCTTTTATGACTCATATGCTTGATATAACGTATCTTAAATCAAGAATATCAAGGATAAAGCTAGACATTACAAACCACTTTATAACTGTGTTTGATTTTTAGGTTAAAGTACGCATAACTTTTTTTGCATTATGAATATTTTAATTTTGTTTTTTAATTTAAATTCAATATTAAATTTGCTTTAAAATGATATATACGACTTTGCATTCTGTGTGACGTAACATTTTCTATAAGCATACAAATTTAAAAAACACGAGAATTTCCAAATGTGTCCGCAATTTTAGCCCCCACTATGTATCTATATATATATAAGCGAAATACCACTGATTGACTCATCACGAGATCTCAAAGACTATACAGCCGATTGACTTGAAATTTAGCATAGTTACTCATTTTGTGATGTAGACGCTCACTAAAAACGGATTTTACGGAAGTCTTATCCAAAATGTAATTTTCATCCGTTAATCTACTCTTATCCGTCGGTTATGTTATTTTGGCGACATTATCGCCAAAAATGATATGATCGACACCCAACGGAATATATGTTTTTATATGTATACTGTGTATTGTCACCCATTAAGTTGACTTGGTGAGATTTGTGCGTGCGAAATGGAAAAATATTAAATAATTTTATATTGAAGCGCTTTTGGAGGATTGGCAAGATTTTGGCGAAGTTACTGTTTATGTGAGGCGGGATTTTGAAAAAATATTAAAATGACAACTTTTTACGGAGTTGCACACACGCAAGACAATCTTCGTTTACTGGAGGACATCGCTACATACATGAACGAACCGAAGAGGCTATGACATACGCAAGATATTTTGGACGTCCCTACTTGCATGACTTTTTTTTAGGATTGCAGTCACTTGCAATCCTAAATGGTCAGAAATCAAAGATGTCTGGAGGCAAGGAAAAAATTCTTATGATAGACACGATACCATTGCGAGGGTATTTCACTTGAAAGTGAAGCACATGATGAATCTTCTGACAAAAGGTTGCATGTTTGGTAATACTAGGTGTAACATGTATACGGTGGAATGAATTTTATCCATATTATATATATATACATATATGAGGTGACTTTTTACTAAATTGTTTTATTTTTCTCATATATTTGTCATATATTTGTTATAGAATATCGAGGATAACCATTATTACAGAAAATTAATTTCTTAAAATTTTAAATTTAGAATATCATTAAAATTTTAAATATTGAAATTTTCCTTGATATCTTACGTTTAAGTTCCAAAATATTATATTATCGTCTGTCCAGCGAAGTGGGCGGGTATCAGCTAGTATATATATATATATATATATATAATTTTTTGTTAATATTTTGTTTGATAATAATTGGTAAAATCGTGATCCAGAGAAAATTTATATCCAAGTCCTTCATCGCTGTAGGTCATTGTTAGGTGCAACATTACCTGAGATTTAAGAGCTTCATTTAAATTGCAATTCTTCACTATAGTTATATAGCTATTATACATTACATAGAGCTGCATTTTTTTAAAGAAACAAGTGCTATTATTAACTGGCTCTGAATTCCCGTTGTTTTATTTTAAATAACTTCTTACTTAAACTAAATTTAGTTATGATATAGCGTTTTAATGTTTAGTAATAAAAACACACATTGCATATTACTTATTCCGTAATAAACAACATGCTATTTTATCATTAAAAGAGAATAACAAAAACATATAATTTGCATTCGTGGAAATCCTATAAAAATAAATCTCAATAAAATCTACACTATTATTCGCTAGTTTTCAAAAACAGCATTCTTTTTATCGTAAACGGCCATTTCACGAAGATTATTTGGGCACAATATCTAATCAAGAGAATTTATTTTAAACGCAGAAACACAGCTTTATCGATGAATATAAATTGCTGTTTACTCAAGTTCTTAAATGTAATTTCAATATTTGTTTCTGAATAATTTGTGATCATTAATGTTAGAAGAAATATTACTTGCATGTTCTCATCTTCTTTATGTTTTAAACATTAAATTTTTTTATAACAACAATACGGTACAAGTAATTTTCGTAGACATCAAATAATTTGAGTTTTAAATTCAACTATTAACTTAATGACTGCGATTTTATTCTGAAGATCGCTCCATAAATTTTAAATAAGGAATTTTTGAATAAAAGCAGTATTGACCTAGAAATAATAATTTGAACGAGAGTGTATTGTAAAACTATTGATGCAATAATCCTTTTTTGGGACTTAAATGAAGAAACGAATATTGATTCCAAAAGTTGAATATTATAAAGTATGCAAACAGCAATATATATATATATATATATATATATATATATATGGATCTTGTAACATTAAACTCCATCATCACTCGCTAACTTTCGAAATGAATTGTAGCAGCAGTTATGCTCACGTTTTTGGAAATTCGGACCAAGTTATTGAAATTCAATGTTTTACTCCTTCCGAATCGAGTTTCTACGCTAACCTAACCGTCACGACCGCAGACCTGTGATCAAGCCTTGTTGTCTCTCGCTGTTTAGCTGGGCTGATGCACATTATATCTGTTGAGGTTCAAAATCCTCCCGTTGGCGTGACATGGAAGCTTGGAGAGAATTGTGTTACCCTCATTACTTGATCGAGGTTCAAAATTATGAGGCTTGGCACCCGTAGCGATGAGTTTTGAATATATTTTTGAAAAATTCATTTCTGAATTTTTCAATTTTTCTATTTGTGGGTACAGCTTGAAACAAAGCTGTCGTCAGCAGACAGTCTGCCTGCATGTGTCATCATCCGTTATTACTATGAAATCATGATGTCAATGGAATGCAGATTAATTTACATCCCAACAAAAGAAAGAATAGAGAAGAAAATGTATAGTGAAAATTTTAAAATATTAGAACAATTCAGTCAAACATGTACGTCGTTGAAACTATCACGTCTCTGTAAATAAATTGCTTGATTATGTTTTCTTTTAATTTTTGGAATTATATTTACCTATTGTCCTTTGTCCCAACATGTACTGTTATTTGCTACCCTGTTGTTGTAAAGAAATTGTGAAAATAAATTCCCTCTTTCAAATAATTGTTGAGTGCGGGGGTGGTTGTCTCCAGTTTGTAGCTCTAAGCCCTTTGGGGGAGCACGGTTACCTTGGGCGTTCTTATTGTGTGAGTAGCCCTCGTGTAACTTCTCTGCGCGATGTTAATAAAATCATTCAACCCTCCGTATCAAAAAAATTGTTTTATTTATAGATTTGCATCGCATTCAGAAGATAGAAGAGGAATTAGTGGTCTTCAGCACTTTACCTATAAAATAGAATTTTGATGTTTTTTGTCAAATTATTTTTATACTTTATTTTATAAAACTATGGATAAGAAATGTATTTTAAAGTCTATAGAGAGAAGTGCGATTTTACAAGAGCTATCGAGTAACTTTAAAAATGAAAGACTAAAGCATGTAAAGTTTCTTTCCTGTTAACCCGGATTCGCAAGGTATTGCAAGATTTTCAAACTTTGTATTTTAACGAATTCCCTGGAACAAATGCATATGCACGCAAGATTATAAACTGTATCAAACGAAGCTTTAGATTTTGAATTTGAAGGCTATATAGCAACAGATACTATGTTTCATATTGGTTATATAAAAAAAAAACTCCATTACTAACATTAATGAATCTATAAACTAGATCAGAGGTATTGTAAAATTGATCAGAAAACCACCTCACAAGAAAAATGCGTTACAAAATTATATAAAAGCATGGTTTAGCACTAAGAAATGGTTTATTAAGACACCTAATCCTGCTGAAATAGTTTATTAGTAATGCTTGAAAGATTTTTAGAGATAATATCAGCGATTCCCAAAGCATCAATTGATATTAAAGAACAGCAAATGTTGGCTGATGTAAAATTTGAAACTCTGACTGCAATTATAGATGGCTTGGAGTCAGTAAAAGTTTTCCTAGATAAATTATGCAGTCAAAACGTGACTGCTTACTGCCGAAGGAGTATTTGCTTTCAATATTAGAGAGTTCAAACTACATAACTCAGAAGTTGCTAAGAATATGAAATATTATCTGGTTCAAAAAATTAGTGAGAAACGGCAATGTTCCTTGAGTTGGATTATCGCAATAAATAAACTTTGTGAGAAAATATGATCCTGAGGCAGAGATTACTGTTGATCAACTAGCAAGAGTCTAGTTTGATAGATTGAAGCAAGAAAGCATTGAAGTTGTTTGATTCAACAGTGAACTGATCATCAAATATTTTAAAACTAGGTACAGCTTTGAAAATAATTTCAACAGCATCACCTGAAGTTGAAGGGGAGTTTTCTGCTGCCGGATTGCTCAAAACAAAGCGAAGAACTATGGGATAAAAGCATAAATTGTTTATGTTTAAATGCATCACATTTTTAAAAAAACTGAATAATTAATATATTATATTACATTTTATAGATTAATGTAACGCACAGTACAAATTTAAAGTTATGAATATCCTTATTTTGATAATTATAATTTTGATATCAATTAAGCTAAATTATAAAAATTAAATTAAAAGAGAAAAACGCTCAAAATGCCAAAATAAGTCTTTAAAATCCAAAGGCTGATATATATATATATATATATATATATATATATATATATATATATATATATATATGTGTGTGTGTGTGTGTGTGTGTGTGTGTGTGTGTGTGTGTGTGTGAAATAATCACTTATTGTGTAAGTACTCTCATAGTTATATCGTACTTAATAAATTATACTCACGCCATGAAATTAATGACAGATTATGAAAGAAGATAGGTTTCTTTAAATGGAACAATAACATTTATACAAATAGGATAATCACTAAGTTATCGAGGGAGTATTAATTTTTGGTTTAATAACTTTTATTGCTCATTTCATTAACTCAAAAGTTTATAAATATTAAAAGTGAAATTAAGGATTCTCTTGAATTAGTTGACATATACTGTTGTGTTATTATTATTATTTTTAAATTAGATAGAGAAGCTATCGTCCTAGATCTTCACTTTTTTCTCTGAATGAAGAGAATTTACTGATTCGAAATGACTGAAATGAAGATATTAGAAAATTTGGTTGTTAGAGATGTTAATAAACCAAATTTAAGAGGAACTTTTTAATATTATTATTTGAATCCGTCAAACCACAGAATAAACTTCTTTAAGAAATTAAATAATATCTATCTGAATCTAATTCTACAAAAGTAATAAAGATGTAAATTACTATTATGAAAATAAATTTCATTAAAAAAGACTAGTCACTACAAAACACACCATCTGATTCATTTACTTCTTAAAATTTTTGAAAGATAGAGGAGTGAACTTCAAAATATACCAGATTTTTAACGATGGATGGCATCGATAAGACAAATTTATGTTACCATTGTGTGCCTTTGTGTGTTAAAGGGCACCAAACCAAATCTGGCACTTATTAATTAATTAGTTTCAATCAGGCAGTCATTTGCTGCTGAATTAAAACTTGATAGCTTTCTCGTAGAGTTGCCATCTCCAAAAACACCCAGATTCCTTAATATGCGCCAGAAACTATGCAACGATCAAAATAATAAGATGGAATTCTGTATCTGTTTCACAGAAGGCAGAGGTGGTCTCTTTTGCAGAAAAGGTTATGGTGACAAAATTTTTTTAGATGCAATGGCGTCTTGTTCATAGACTTCATTGAAAAATTTAAAACGATTATTGTAAAATACTACTCAAAGTTATCCTCTATTCCTATTTTTCCATTCCTAATACCCTATATCCCATTCCTAACAAAAGCGAATAATTAACATTATAAACAAAACAACAAGCGATGCGACTTCCACGAACATTATTCAAGTTTCTATAGAATATCTCGCATTTAAATAACATTTAACACCATTTCCCCTTTTGTAACAACGAACATAGAGGCTTAGAGGAACAATCTTCCGAATTAAATGCATAATAAATGCGACTATGATTAAAAATAAAACATTTGTCTCTGTGATATCTTTAAACTCGCTCAAAACGTACAAAGCTCTTTGCTCGAATCCTATTTTTATCAATGATTAATTACTTCCTCTTATATTCTGAGCCCCAAGGATGGGCTACTGTCTACAGACAAATAAAAATGTACGAGCAGCCTCAAGTTGCCGAATAAATTTTAGTTAATTCACAACTCCAACGATTACAGCGGCTTAACATCATCTTGCTGGAGCAACAGGGAGCCTTTTACAATTCATCATCTATGTAATCCCAACTTTAATTTAGAGTTTTCGCGAATAAGGGGGTTTGTAGAATCCATGCGAACTTATTATTAACTCGTTAACTTTGTAGTTGAATATAGAGACAGAAAAGTTTTCTGAGTTTTCCAGATAAATTAAGAAAATATTTTTCTTGCTATAAATATTCGGGATAGGAGCCAAAGAATACAGCAAAATTACTTTAAATAAATGCCGGTTGGATTCTCCAGATCCGGGAGTTTTAAAATTGTTGTAGGAAAGATTTTAATCAGAAAAGTCTGGCTCTATGCGAATGTTTCGTAGGTTTAATGAATTATGCATAACATGTCACAAATTTCATCTACATATGTATCTGAAATAGCGGCGGAATGTTGTATTTCGGGGATCTTTATTTGTTTTAATGCTATTTTAGACAAAAGTATTTGACTCGCACTAAAAGCACTAGAAGGAAAAGGGTTTATATCTATCGATACACATTTATATTAAAGGAAATCCTACTTTTATTTCTTCAGTGATAGTAAAGATTAGTTTATCAGAATAAAGTCTAAATGTAAGAGTGAGTAAAAATAATTTCAAATGTTAAAAGTTTTATTTGCAATTAAAATGGCCTTTTATGCATAAAATCAAAGCTACAATACATTTGGTAAGGAGTATAACATTTGCAAACAGTTGAAATATTTTGATGAAGAATCAGACCATCCCAATTGTAATGGCTTCGAGCTCTGTGATAACCGACAAGTTTATAGTTCACTTGACCTTGTTTTTCATTATTCTTTTAGACTGCCTATTTCTCCTCATTTTTAAGTCAGATAAACAGAACCAATATGTACAAACTAGGACTGAGTGACGAGGTTGACACTTACGTTAGCACCCAAATCTTCACGTAGACTTTATGGTAACTTGAAGATTTTGAGCAGAGACGAATTTAACGTGCATCAATTCCTTTTAGAGGAATCAGTACCGAAACACTCGATTTGTCGACAACTCGCCAATCACAATCTCACAATCCTGGCCACTTAATTGCCCCGGCTGCATTTGATTGTGGTTTGGGTATTGATTCTGCAGAAAATCAATATCCGAAACGAAGAATATAGCTAGTTTAATGAAACTAGTTTCGATGTCTCTAAATAATATAGTGTGGAAGTAAGGAAAGTGAGGTATACCAGATTAGGTGTGATCATATCCTTTGATTGGAAATCAGAATTACGAGTCCAAGCACCGATAGATCACGTATAGCTCTAAAATGACGTTCATTCAAAGCAATCAATCAACCATTGGTATGAAAAGTAAATAACTACTTTGCAGTTTGTACGTGCGGATAATGTTTATGGTGCAGAATGTGATTTGCCTGTATGTGGTGCGGGCATCTCATTTCCAAAGCTCACATTTCTGATTATCATCTATAATTTTTCAGGTTTACTTCAATATACACATGTGTTGCGTTACTAACATGTAAAACAAATCTGTGATGATTTTTTATGCTTTTATTAGTTGTAAAACGGGGGCTATTTCAGTTGGGCAATGCATATTAAAGTTCATGAAATTTTCGTTTAGGTTGGGTTGAAGAGAATTATCATATTTTTATTCGCTTATTATGACAAATTAATAAATCAACTTTCATGTTCTTTATACGTAGTCATTAAATTTCTGTATGAATTGAAAATCGATTAATTGACTTGTATCTAGAAATTTCAAGAAATCTAATATGTGAGAAATATCAAGTTATGGATAGTAAGTTTACTATAACTTTCTTTCTCTTTTTAACTTCCGTCCAAACTGTCCCTATTAAACACTTGCGAATCTTTAATCATACCTTCCTCTCTAGCTATGATAACTCTGTTTCGCAGAATCGATCGTGCTGTAATAGTTTCGCTTGAATAACTTATAATTGCTGATTTAACAAAATTTCCTGGCATTCCCGTTCTTCACGAATGTGAAAACTGTTGCTTACATTTTATCGCCCTGCTTCGTTTGCTTCTCTCTACAGACGCTTATAGTGTGTGACTAGCAACCTAGTGCGTTTTTGTGGCTAAAATCATGGATAATATCTATTTTCACTTCTACGAGTATGTATGATGTCCCACGCTTCCATGTACTTATTACCAGTATGAAGTAGAAGAAACAACTGACATTATAATAAATAAATTACCAAAAGACAGGTACTTAAAGAATTGAACTCTGAGCAATCGACAAGATCTCTTCCGCGCGCACTCATGCACCCACACGCACACACACATATATCTATCTATCTATATATATATATATAAATTATATATATATATATATATATATATACATAACGTAAATTTTAAGCAGATAGCCATGGAAATCCAGAAAAGGAATTATTGCGATCAGTACAATGAACACGCAATTCAGTAGAAAGGCATGCATATGTCAGACACAAACCACCACAGGCGACGTGAGTGTATGCAAAACGCTTGTGATAAACGCGCGCAGGTCAAGACTACAATAAAACAAAAAACTTAGGCTCAATTAAAGACATTCGCTGCAAGTGCAAGTGAGTTCTTTCTTGAAATATGGCTAGGAGAAACCAACTGTGTGGGATGCTTTGTGAAAGCGCCTTTGAGGCATGATTATATCCTCCGGGGAACACCCAACAACTGAAGTTTAGTTAAGTTTAGTTTTCTTAACGTCGCGCTCGAAGCAACGAGAGTGTTGATGGCAACGGACCTCGTAATTTTGAACATAGGTTAAGAGACGAGGACGACACCTGAGCTGGCACCCCGTTCTCCTATCTTCCACAACATGCCAACGAGAGGACTTTGGGAACCGACAGATTTAACGAGCATCAGCTCCTGCTACAAGGCAGGTCTTAAGTGACACCCAACAACTGAAACAGATGGTAATTGAGGAATTGTCACTCTTACATCTCGAATTGTTGGACAGTCTGGTGCCGAGTAGGGACAGTTGGTGCGAAGCAACCGTTAGAGTAGAGGTCGGTGGCATATCTTATGCAAAGGAACATTTGCTTGTTGTTCGTCCTCTTTTACAGACAATCATGTGTAACGATACTATGAGTTCAATAAAGCATTTTTTTAGTTGATTCCATACTATATACATCGCATTCGTTTTTGCGCAACTATGCTTTCGCCAAAATAATGCCTCTCATTTCTGAATTTCATGTCTCTCACAGATAATTTTTCATGGAGTTATCGCAAGCAAACACCTGTTGCTCAAATTTTTATACAGCAGGGAATATATATATATATATATATATATATATATATATATATAAATAATCTCTCTGTGTGTACAATCAATAAATAATTTTTTACTTATATTTTTTTCATAGTTACAATTTTTTTATAATTTTGGTAATGAAGGAAATAGGGATTTTTGGGGAAGATTTTTGAAATTTCTTGAACTATTTAGGAGTAAATGAATAAATAAGACAGCTCAATTCTTAGAAAGGGAATGCTTACTGATGTATAATTTGCTGAAAGGGGAATCGAAGTAATATAAGTGAATACAAACCCTGAATATTGAATGAAATAATTGATAATTTTTTTAGCATAATAAATAATATCTGGCGATAAATTTTGATAACTTTGGGATAATTGTTTGGATAATAATTTTTAAAATTAACATGAAGTATAACTTACTGTAAATTTACGATAGCATTTATTTTGTGTAGATTGTTGTGACAGTCCACTTAAATACTTTTGTAATGTTACCAAATCTTCTGTTCGTGATCCATCAAGGAGGTATCAAAATAATTTCAATAAAAGAATTAAATAAAAGAATAATAGAGAAACACGCGTAAAAGAGATTCATCTTTCTCGAACTACACCCAGATGCCACATGACTACGTAGTTTGCACAAGAATAATTTCAGTTTGCACTGTAATATAACTAGATATGTACTTCTTTCTACTTATATTACATAAAATATTTTGAATGCTCTGATCCTCTTATCTATAATTTACTTTATTATGATGAATTATTGTATTACGTAAACGATATTTTTTTTCAACATTAAAGCATTTATTGAAAATGAATCTATTTATGATGCAAATGAGTTGATTTAGCTTCTTATCTGTAGATGAGTTAAATAATCATTTCCCTTACAAAATTTTATATTTTGATATAATATAATTAATTAATTTCATATGTCTTATAATTTTTATGGAGTTGTTCCCTAACAATGAGGCCTTTTAACGTACGGTCACAAAAAATCTCTCTGTAACATTTGTTTAATGTCATTTTAAAGAAATATATGAAATTAAAACTGTAGTAGATTTTTTAATAATGCAGAATAAGATGATTTGTTTACATTGAATAAAATAAAAACAATTTTTTTAAACTTTAATTCCAATTGGTTCCGTACAACCAATTCTCTTTTTACAGAAATTTCATTTACATGGTTTTGGTTTAACATGAATTAGGGAAAAAAATTAATTCGCTTCTCACACGACTTATTTCGATTTAACACAATCGATCCAAATTTTAAGAAGAAAATTTTGCTTTAATTTTATTTTTATAACTGCGTTTCTGGATATAATGCGATTTCCATTTGTGATAGTTCCCGAATCTTAAGCCTTCAAATATAGAATTTTGTTTGTTTTGTCTGCTTCTTGAGTTTGGTGTTCAAAGTGAAAACATCTGCGACATTTTTGTTTTGACTGAAACGCTTCAGACATATCAAAACAAAAATGTCTTAGAAAAGAAATTATTTCAACAAATGGTTTCACCTCAATTGGAAGAACGAAGAGAACGAGAGAGCCAACGATTAGATACTACTTACTTTTTTTAATTTATTAATTTTTTGTGATCACATGCTCAATATAGGGAGGAATATACATATATATTAATTTCGCATAAGAGACAAAAAAATGATATGTTTTAGTTTTGAAACAATTTTGTTAACTGTAACTGAAATATATACTTTTTGTAGCTCTTAAAAAATGTCACATATAAAAAAAAAAGCGAAAAGGTTATTTTTGCTAATTTCTTAAGACTAGAACCAATCTTGTATTTTTTTCATAGGAGTAATGTATTTTTTTACATTACAGAATTAGGTATATATGTTTCTTTTTCTGACACGTCTTACAATTTCATCACTCGTAGAATATCGAAAACATATTAAAGGTAGTAAAGTATACCCCTTATAAATAGATAAGAGAGTATTATAATCAAATTGAGAGTTTTAAATTATTTTATGAGCAAAAAAGTTTCGGAAAAGAAAAAAAGGATTTAAACAAAGCATAAAATGTTTTGTAAGTCCAAATAGAAAAAAAAGTACAAAAAAATAAAGCAAATAATTGCAGTAGTAAAATTATTAAATAGGCTCAAATTATATTTCATGCATAAAACAATATTTCATGATTGAAATTTCAATCTGAATAGCCCTTAAGCTTCCAATGTTTCATTTTACTGTTAAAGCTATCGTTATATATATGTATTATATATTTAAACTGCTGTTTGTAGAAAATGCAACACCATGAAGGAATCATCAGAATCAAATGAAATTCGCAGCAAATGTCAATTATAGGATATTATGCAAATTAATAAAGTTTCAGAGCCATCGCGCGTGCGCGGCGCGCGCAGCGCCCTCTGAATTGATGCTGAAAGCGTATAAATAAAGTGCTGTAGCGGGACGTTGAAAAAAGTCTATGATTATTTGTTAGTGGCAAACGTTTAGTGAGACCTGAGTATGCCTCCACGACGGAAGAATAAGAAATTCAAGCAACTTACGGAGTTTGAACGAGGGAGGATAATCGGCCTTCGAGAAGGAGGATTTTCCTATCGCGCAATAGCAGCTCGTATGCAGCGGAACAGTTCCACAGTGATGCGAGTTTGGAAGCAGTGGACCGACGAGCACCGAACAACTCGAAAAACAGGCACTGGACGACAGAAGGTGACGTCAGAGCGCGATGATCGACACCTGCTCCGCATGGCGGTGAATGATCGCACAGCTTCCTCCAGGCAGCTGGCAGCACGTTGGTCTACTGCTACAGGTGTACAATTGTCGGCTTCGTCAATTCGTCGTCGTCTGCTGCGCCGTGGATTGCGTGCAAGGGTGCCTTTATACAGGATTCCCCTCACGGCGAATCATCGACGGCTGCGTCAGCAGTGGGCTCTTGAGCACAGAGACAGGCGAGCTGATTGGCACCAAGTTGTCTTTTCAGATGAATCACGCTTCAATTTGTGGACCCATGATGGCCGTGTTCGTGTTAGACGTTATGCCGGTCAACGCTGCCTTCCTGAGTGTATTATTGAACGACATAGTGGTCGAACACCCGGAGTTATGGTCTGGGGTGCGATTTCGTATCATGGACGATCCAATTTGATACGAATTGAGGGTAATCTCAATAGCAACAGGTACGTCCGTGAAGTGCTACAGCCCGAAGTCGTTCCTTTCCTTCAAGGCATCCCTGGAGCTATCTTTCAGCAGGATAATGCACGCCCACATGTTGCGCGGACTGTTCGAGACTTCTGTTCAGCACAACGCATGCAACTTCTTCCTTGGCCTGCTTATTCACCGGATATGTCGCCTATTGAGCACGTGTGGGATATGGTTGGTCGGCGTCTCGCTCGTGATCCGCGTCCTGCAGTTTCCAAAGACGAACTTTGGTTGCGCATACAAGCGATATGGAATTCTCTTCCTCAAGCAGATATTCAACATCTGTTTGACTCCATGCCACGTCGTATAGCACTTATTGCATGCATGGTATGCACCAAATACCGATTTCGGCTTAATTTGTTTCTTTGGTTTTGGAAAATTTCATCATTTATTTGTAATTTCAGTACAAGTCAAGCCTCTTACTAAATTTCATTGATTCTGATGATTCTTTTCATGGTGTTGCATTTTCTACAAAATAGCAGTATATATATATATATATATATATATATATATCCGATACATTTTATTCTTAAGAGGAAAGGGAATTTCCCTATTTCTTATCAATTCAGAATTTAAATTGGGTTCGATAGGGTACTAATAAGCAATACACTTGAGGTTATTAAAGTGGAAGTCGAAGTAGTTTTATTTTCAAAATGGTTAAGGCACCCGACTAGGTTCGAAGACCAATTTTTTAAAAAATACTTTTCAGAACAGTCTTTTAGTGTCAAGTGATAGAAATAGACTCAAACAACAATAAATTTATATATATATACATATATAACCTCTAGGTTTTGAAAAAAGGTGTTTTTTTAATGAAATTTTAGCAAAATTTACAATGTTAGGAAAAACAGCATAATTAAACAAATAATAGACATAATGGATTTTTATTTCATATATATACTTCTTACTCCCTGTAAAGTGTAACTGACCGCAGAATAATAATTATTTTAAAAAATAAATATTTTATAAGGATTCGAAGTTGATGTTAATGATTTTTCATCAAAATTACTACATGCTTTGGAACGAAAAAGACTGCAAAATGTGTCCAAATGTAACTATCTCTAAACCTGCGGTTTATTACACTCCCAAGGACTTGTTAAATATGTGTACCAAATTTTATTGAATTTGGTTGGATTGCTTTGGAGATATCACGTTTTTCGTGCATGACTTTTGGTGAAATTTTAATTCTTCAGAAAACACATTTAAAAAACATATTTATACGTTACTTAAAGTTAATATAAATGAAACTACTTATAACTCTCCAGTTTTACATCTTATTCCTTCCTTCTCCTCAATAGTGATGTTTCCTTTTTTTCTAATGGACCTAAGTTTTCTTGTGGAGGTTTTTGTTGATGGTAGTGAGAGCCATTTTAATTCTTCAATACTCATCCTACAAAGATCGTGGACTAATTTTTCAAAATTGACAACCAGGAAAATTTTATGATGAGAAATAATTGAAAAAGACTCATAATATCACAAATGCTTGAGAGTATAAAAATATATACATATATATTACATCTAAGTTTTGAAAAAGAAATGCTCTTTATGAAATTTTAGCAAAATTTTACATGTCAGGAAAACAGCATAATTTAAGAAATAATGGCCATAATAAATTTTTGTTTCATATAAATATACTTCATAATCCCTCTGAAGTGTCACAAACTGCACATTAACAAATATTTAAAAAAATAAATATTTTATAAGCAATCGCAATTGACGTTAATGATTTTTCGACAAAATTAATTTATGTTTTCTTAAAAGAGGAACTATAAAACATGATTAAATGGAATTATCTCAGAACCAGTGGTTTGCAACATTCTGAGGAGATTTTGAAATATATGCACTAAATTTAATTTAATTTAGGTAAACTGTCGTGGAAATGTCTCAATTTTTAAGCAAAATATTTCGTGAAAAATTTATTTTTGAAGAGCACATTCAAAATATATAATTATTTTAAAATTGACGGTAGAATAAGTTAAAACTCTCCAGTTTTATAAGTCACTCCTTCATTTTCCTCCATTTTTATGTTTCTTTTTTTTCTTATGGCGCGAAGCTTTCTTCTGGAAATTTTTGCTGTTGGCAGTGAGTGGCGTTTTGCGTCTTCAATACGCTCATCATCAAATGCTATTTGCCCCTGTATAGTATTATATCCAGGGACAATGTTCATTTCATTTAAATAACGTAACAAGCCATTAAATCCACTATTAAACTGCACAACAGCAATGTAAGCATCTAAAAGTAATGTCTAGTGCTCCACAAATACTTCTTTTGGTACTATTTGCCACAGAATTGAATTGAAAGATTCATTAAAATTTTGAGTTTTTCCATGCAAACATTTCTTTAACAGACTTTGATCACACAAAGTCATGTAAACTTTCTTGACAATATTAATAATATTTTGTGGCAATACTGGTGATTTTTCAAGAAATAATTTGTTCAAAGCTTTCGCTTTCTGAAACTTGCACCAGCTTTCGGGTCCAACAGGGCACTGTCCATGTTTTGCGGAGCAACAATGAAAAAAAGCTGCTATTACAGCAGACTGCATTTTGTCTAAGTTCCCAACATTGCTTCGTATTGCGATTCCATAATAGTTTTGTAATTTGTTTATCAAATTATCAGTCAGTTTACCTTTCCCACCAAGTCCCTTTTTTGTACTCTTCAGCTTACGAAGCCTTGTTCCAACCCTTTTCTGAATATGACCAATGCATTCTAATTTTGCAACCGAATCTCTTCCGTACATATTTTTTACGGAATCATAAGCTTTGCAGTCTCCATCTCCATAGTAGTCAGTGTACCGTAACATCCTGCGATTTTCTGACCTTTCAAAAATACGGTAAGCACCAACTGGTTCCATGTTCGATGAAGACCCTTTATGGCGATTGCAGTGGCCTTTGTGATTTGATAGTTTGGAATTACATTTCCTGTAAAATTGAGATAAAGTCTCAAAGTCCACAACTTTTCTACTGTCTACAGATATGGCACTAACACAAACATTTAATGATGAATACCCACGGCGCTGCCAGGTACCATCCACAGAAACACCACAATTTGTAACATCATTTGGACATTTCTTAAGTTGTCGAATACTTTTTGCAGCATCATTCATACTCTTTTCTCCAACGCAAGCAGCAGCACAAAGAATTTTCTTTTCCTGTTGACGGAATGCAAGCTTTGAAAGAAAGGGAGGCAGATTCAAGATGGCACATAGCTTCCTTCCTGCGGATAACCCTCTTCCAATTAAACGCAAACCATACTCAAAACAAGTATTAATTTCATTCATTTTGTCTTTTTTCTTGGATGAACAAAATGAAAATACAAAGTTACAGTTTTTGCAATGTAGAGAAAAGTTTGAAGAAAGTCCAAATCTTGAATCCTCCACAAGAAACAAACTACTTTCTCCACACTTTTCAGTTTTACAACGCAAGACTGAAAAAACAATAAGTAAAACTTGTAAGTCGATAATAATATTTCCTGTTAAATGTCCTGATGAATTATTTTCAGCATGCTCAGATTTGTTACTATGCTGTAGTTTCCTTTCGCTCGCAGTCTTTTCTCTTTCACAGAATGACTCAGTAAGAGTACTAGCGTTCTGATTTCCATAAAACCTCCTTTTGCGTGGACGATAAAAACGACTTTTGCCCATATTTTCAAGAAAAATAAACTTAAAATGAATGTCTTATAAATAAAGAACTGAAATTAAAGCAAAGTATAAGGGGGAAAAACTAACGATTAGCAAAGTTATACGAACGAAAAATGTAAACAAACAGTTATAAGCGGTAGTCGAAATCTCTGTTGCCAATCATCTAAAACAGAATTGCTTGAAATAATTATTAATAATTTGTGGCTTAGTAAGTAGAAAATTAAAATTGAGGTTTTAAAACATAATTTTAGGGAAATAGTGCTTTAAAAAAGGATAAATCGTCAACTTCCTGTCACAAATGTCACTACTTCCGGTTTCGGTTTCAATAACAGCACACTATTAAAAAAGCTATAACTTGAGTTCTATCAAACATAAAGTAATAATAAGGACTGTTTTGGAATCTTAAAAAGTGGGGCTTTAATTTACAATCAGAAAAAAAAATCGAAATTTTCACCAAAAAAGGCTTTTTCAACCTAGTCGGATACCTTAAGAGCACTTAAATTGAATTTAATTTATAATCACACACACACACACACACATATATATATATTAAATTAACATCTAATTTGTATTGTCATTGAATAAAATGGAGTCCAAATCGAAATATTTGAAGGGAAAAAATCGTTACTTTATATTTTAAATATTTAACAAATGATTAAGATAAATCAATTGTAATTTTAAAAAAAATTCCGTGTAAGGAACGTAACGCATGTAAGGGTAATTTCTTACCTTTTTAATACAACTAATCACTACAAAAAAAGAAAAAAAAAACTTATTCGAAACTCTACGTTTGCAAATTTCGTTTCTTCAAAATAATTCATTGGCTACATTTTTACAACAAGTATTTAAGCTAAAATACGATGGCAGTTTTATTAATATCCACGTATCCAACAATAACCGAAATACATACATTAATTCAATTTCGCAAACATTGTATTCCCTTTGCGCCGAAATCCAATATTCTTCCCCTATTTTTTATCAACCAATTCAACCAAACCAGCATCGCCCTGAGCCAATAAATACAAAAAAAAAAGGGAGAGCAAGAAAAGAAAGCCAGCATCTCATTCACAGCTGCATTAATGGTCCCTTTGCATTCCCATTAAGGCCATTCTTTATGCCTATCTATTATATGTTATGAGTACGAAGGGAATAGAGAGGTTCTCTTGCCCAAAGAAGGGGGAGAGATTCGAATAAATGAAGCGGTAAACGACGTTGATGGAATATATACCAGGGAGCCAATCAATCATCGATTGGGACATGAGGGGGTCCAAAAAAAGAGGATCTTAGTGTCACGCACTGTTTCGTGTTATCCGCAGAGAGCATGTTTTTCGTTTGATTAGAGCGTGGATTAGTGTAGCCCTCTGCTAAAATACGTACCTTGTCAATGACGAAAGAGGAGGAGAGGTTATTCTAATTTTTTGGCTCGATTCCCATTATCGATATCGTTTTGGATAGCAGTGGGTGTACAGTGACATATTTGCAGAGCTACTTTGTCTGATCAGTTGTGTAGAAGTAATTTCAATCAGAGATAGGATCAATTTCAATTAGAAGATTAGGTCTTTACAGTTGATCTATAGCCAAGATGTTAATATCAATGTAAAAATATGAAAATAGTTTTTAAAACACGGTTCGTTAATTATTTATCGTATACTAGGGAGAATTGTATAGTTTTAATAATTATTCAGTAAAAGCCGAGATGTCAGGATAATATTTATTCTGCATTTTAATTGATGATTATATACATAATGTTGTCAATGACAGCTATTCATGTTGAATTGTTTGGTTTCAGGAAGTTGTAGATTGAAGTAACTCGTAATATGTAGAAGATAGGGCTCAATCAGCTCAGTTTCCCCAGGACTGCCTTTGAAAGGTCAAGCATGTAAAAAAAATGTCAACTCTGGATAGTGATGACGTAGAGAAAGAACAATAAAAAGGAACAGTAAAATATTTAAATACCTATCTCGATTATTTAGAAACAAATAAACTTTACAGAAAATTTAGAATAATTATTAATTGCTGGTGATACATATATACGGATTCCTGAAATAAAACAAATCAGCATAAATGTCTACAAATTACGACGTTATGTACACAAGGATCAATTAACATTCGGAATAAATTTTATCACCAAATATATGTCAGTTACTTTTTAGTAATAATTGAACTCATTGCAATGTTATCGACTCATCGCTATCCCTTTTTCTAAAGGTTCGTGAATATGATGATGCTTCATATTAAACAATAGTCGCCAGAGCTCTTACTACCATTGAGACCATGATCGCCTTCTTTGGAGGAGACTCATCTAAAGCAACCCATTGTTTTGATATTTGCCTGAGTTTCCTGTGTATAAATATGTTCATGTTCTTGTGTTTACCTGCCACATTGGGGGAAGTTTTTCTACCTCGTGGCAGGGAAGTTTGATTGACTTTGAATAAACGGGTCAATTCAAACCTTGATTTATGGGTGCGGAAAAAAAATGTTATTTCGGGGTTTTTTCAGTTCTCTTAGCAAATAGACCAAAAGGGAATTCCCCATAGGGTTAGTTATTTCATCGATGATGAAGAGAGCCGCCGCAGTTGTATTCAAGTTTCATAAACAGCGATATCTAGACGCAAAGTGAAGATGACATCTCGACTCAAAATGATGACAACAACTAGTCAAAACTAACCCATGAATAAGAGTTAACTCCGTTTTAGGCAAAATTTAATACATGACAATGTACAGAGGTAACGCCAATGGGCCTCAGAAACGTCATTTGTTTTCAAAAATATATACTTTTGAACCACTTCGTTATTAACTGAGTAAGATACTTCTGATCTTATAAAAATAGCTATATTTATATTCATACATTTACGTGTTTAGTAAGAATTACATTTTAAACTTATCACTTTTATTTCAGCCGCTGCCTTGTTATATAGTTTCTATTTTAAGGTTGAATTATAATACTGGCGTCATAATCATTACTCTTTCCCTTACTCCAACCCCCTCCATATCTCTCGTATAGTCTTAAGGGGTATGTGCTATAATTTGAGAACCACTATCACAATTGTTAACCTTGAATTGTAATGGCACTTTTATCAACAATTTCAACAAGGATTGTATCTTTAGTCTCAGCTTTTAATTTGATGGCTAGTTTAATACTTTTGGTGAGGCATGATGTTTTAGGAGTTTCTGCTGTTAAGTAACTCTGCTGATTATTTGGAACCGTACATAATATTCATCCAACTAACTGATGATAATACTGCACTTAGTTAATTGAAATTTAATTGCGCACTTTTATGAAAACCGAGTAAAATATCGACATAGGAAGTATTAAGCCTCGCAACTGTAAACAAATGATAAAATGAACGTTTCCTTCTAATTAATTCTGTTATTAAATCCTTATTTTTAGTTATCTTGTGATTTTGAACTTAAAATATTTTTTTACATTTAGTTCTCTCCAACACCCACGCAGATGAAAAATGTTCGAATGAAATATTTTAATTTTATTGTAATGAAAGCTATATAATTGAAAATTTGAATTATTTTATCATTTTAATTCGAATAAATAAATTCTAAATAGTTAGAAATAAAAAAAATAACTTCTCTCTGTATTTATTTTAATGTTAGTAAACAAAATATTTGCATTTTAAACTACGTAATTGTCATTCATCTAGTTATATCCAATCAAAAGATTAGATAAAAGTTCTAAGCCGTTATAGAGCTAACTATTAATAGACAGATTCTGTGTTTTTCAAGACAGAATATAAACTTGCTCTATAAGAGACTATCCAGCAAATATTTTGATACAATACACACTCTCTCTCTCTCTCTTACAATATCATCAGTGGAGATCAAAATTCTCTACATTTCACAAACCATATAAATACAAATATGTATTTTACAATAAGCTTTCTTTAAACTGACACTTTGAGGACCACGGTTATGCAGAATTAGAGTTTTTGCCGGTTAATCGAGCGTTAATATAGTTTTAACCAGGATGCCAAAAATACTGCACTGCACTATACGCACTGCAGATATAAATTTAAATGATGAAAACTTATATTTAATATGTTTGAGCACATCCTGAACTACCGTAAATGATATAAATCTTAAGAGAAGTATTTTATCACCTCACTCGAGCTCTACCATCAGAGCTAGTAAGGTTCGTCTCATCTGATCCCCGTACGTTTATCCAGAAATCTAGGATCCAACTGATGCGATCGCGAGCCCAGCAGAAATGTTGCAGCTGATGTTTTCCAGAAATATCCAGTAAACTTCCCACTCGAACTTAATACTCATTTATTGACCAGTAGGGAAGAAGGACTAAGTTGACCAGTTACCCATGGTGAAGCTACTGGTGATAAAACCAGTAGCTTCTGTTCAGTCGACAGTTCTGGCACTCATGCACGCCAACCACTGCACCACAATGGCCACTTCTGACATTGTATTATCAACTTAAATATTTTCTACACAAAGTTATTGTCTCCTGGATATTTTTATTTTGCTATCACGTGCAATTAATTATGCAACACATATAATTTGCTATCTACACAGTCCCTATAGTTATTATGTAGTAGTATATATAATATAATGTGTATATCATAATTTATGTAAGCCCATTTTATCAAATCACTTAAGAGCGGGGTGGGCAAATGTTATTTGGAAAGGGTAGTTTCGCAATACTTTTTCACTCAGAAGACCAGGTAGTAAATTCGAAGATATTTACATGGGCATTTCTACCATAGAAAAGTCTGAATCTATTTTTTTTTTAATTCGGAAGTGACATTTTACGCATAAAATTTATAAACACAAGCTGATATTTATAAAAAGTATGTCCATTTATTAACAAACGTATCATAGAATCGGTTAAATGTGAAGAATGCGAAGAATGTAATTCCTTTTTCTGAGATACTTCGTTACACTGGAGGTTGGTGTTGTTACTTTCCATCAATAAAGCTATTTGCAAATGGTCACCTCTTAAAAATGGCGTGTCTTGCCATTTCGTATACTCCATTGTCAAAAATGACTTTTCCCATTGGTAATTATTCCGCAATACAGATGAAATTCCCCGAAAAAATTACTTTAATTGACCATAATTATCTTCCCAAAGATATTTACAGAATTTATTCTTATTCTTTTTCCATCATTTTCGGCGTATCATAATTTTATTAATCAATCACTTCTAATTGAAGGTTAGATACTAGCTCCTCTATTGCACACCCATATTGATTTTGAAATGTAAAAATATCTTTTGATCTGGCATCAAGATACAGAAAATGTTGTTGTAATTGTAATTCTTTTTGTAATTGTTTCATGTAAAAGTAATATGAACCCACCGACTGGATTTGAAACTGCGTGTTGTAGCTTGCTGACCCCTGGTCTAACCTGATATTATGTAGCTCTTTATTAAACCAACTACTCGGTTTATGTTGCTTAAGAGGAGCAGTTTTATCATCTGGAATATCGAGCTCTTTAACACGCTCTGCTAGTTTGATGCTTCTCTTTCGCTCTGAATCTGACATAAACTTTCAAAGTAGCGACGGATAAACACTTAGCATATTCTGGAACACGAAGCGCTCTCTGCGTTTCTGCAATCATTGCCTTGAAAATGAGACTCTAGCTACCGGCTGATATGTCATAAGGCAAGTCTTACTTCATGAATTTTAAATTCTGTGTCTCATATTTTGTTTCGAGAAGGGATATAACGACTTTGAGGTCGCAGCTTAGAAGCTGAACCATTTCGGAGTCCAGTGAATTATTTGTAAAATCTTGGTGATAAGTAAAACTATATTTTTAGTTAATCAATGAAATAAACCAATCTCTTTTATTTACCTTCTATTTTTAAATGCCTTTTTTAAACTTTAAATACATATAAATGAAAACAAATGCAAGTTTTTTACAAAAACAATTCCAAAATTTTTATGTCCAATGTTATTTACCATTGTAGAAATCTATATGATTTTAAAAATTTCTGTTAGATTTTGTATAAAAACTACAAAAAACACTCGAAGTATAAAATTAAGCAGAATGACATGAAAATTGCGTACGTAAATTTAATTTTAAAATGTAATAAAAGTAATAATTCTATCCCAAATTTCCATCTTCCCATTAAGAAAATAAATACAAATAGTAGTAGAAAAGCTATGACAATCTGCCGGAGGAAATAAAGGAATCTTCATCTCACTTCTTGATGTTAGTAAAACAATATGCTTAAAATGTTGTAAAATATTCTTAAAAAACATCTTTAAAAAGCAAGAAAAACCCTGTAAAATATTTTCAAAATTGAAAAATTATTTGTATAAGCACCTTTCTAGTTTAATACATTGACTGTACAAGATGAGTTTTATTTAAATGACAGGATTGAGACCTTGTAACTAAATATATATATATATATATATATATATATATATATACATTGGAAATTTAAGTTTGTCGATGAGTTACCACGGAGAATCTTTATAATTGAAGTCACCAAAAATAAGACTTCAATCTAATCAAATAAAACATGATTACGCAAATCAGTCAGATTAAATTAATGCACAGAAGTAATAGAAAAAAAAAGAAAATGTAATATAACTATGTTGGAGCTATTAGAAAAAGAGCAAGAGGTAGAAATAATTAAGTTGTGCGCGGAATATATTTATTCAAGTTTCAATGTAATTTGAGGTTTGCTGGAGCAAAGATCCGACTCTGCCATGTAAAAGCAGAAGACAAAGCTTGTCTTAACTACATGATCTCGGACAAGAGTAACCGGAAACATTTTTTATGGTTAATATTTACTTAAAACTTATCAATAAGCATGCTCAGGGACCGTGAACTGATAGATAATATTAACAATATATATAAATTAATGGTTTCAATAATAACCTATGGCTATATTTTAATTCATTAAAATGGGATATATCTGTGCTTAGACTTTAAATTTGTGATTTGGGAGGACAAAAAGTTATACAATCAGGAGCCGTCACAAACCTTGCAGGTATCTATGTCTACTAAATTCTATAAAACGATTATGAATATCCGTAATATTTAACATTAAATTTCTATAACGTGGAATATTCACAAATTTCCTCCTTCAACTAACATTTAGGGTTCCTTTCTGTTTTTATATTTTGTCCCAATTTCTTCCCAGTTAAAGGAAATGTTATGATGTAATTGAAGTAAAACTTTAGAAGTGGGATGAATTGAGATAATCAAGTAGTATAAAAGCGACCGAAAATTAAATTGATAGGGGAATTTACTGTTTCATAACAGCGTTCGTATGGAATGCCTGAAACTCCACTGGCGGGTATTAGACACTTTTAACTATATGATTAAGACTCGACGCTGTCGGAGCAATGGAAAGTGATACTCGCATCGTATTCCGGTAAGTTTATTCTTTGGTAGATTATTGAAAGTGTTAATACTCTTGGATAATGATTCAATTGTGGAGAGTATCCCTTCTATTTGAGCAGTAAATAATGATATTTTGGAGATAGTTGACTATTTTAATTAATTGGTATGTTCTTGAACTTAAGTTGAAACTTAGAATTTGTGATTAAACTTTAAGATGATAGACGAGCTGTGTAATATAATACATTTCTTTATTATTAATATGATATGTCTTAAGTGGAACTAAAACCCTAATTTATGTCTGAATTTGAATATCGCCATTGCAAAGCCTGTGACTTTAATTACAATTAGAGATGATAGACATTGTCTAAAAATCATCTGATATTATCAAGATACTTAATCTGAAAAAATATGGTACATCAGGTACATGATTGTACGTGATATGCGTATTAAAAGATGGTGTATAGTAGAAATTCAAATTCTTATCATTACTATATTTTATTCAGATAACTATTCTCTATATTATTTTGTATTGCTATTAAATAAATTAACTGAACAATTTCTTTTTAAATAACTGAGCATATATAATACATTTTTTTTAATTCTCAGGCATAAAAGTCATCTAAAAATTATTAATTAAAATTAAATGAATCATATTTGAATAGTTTTGAAAACTTCTATTTTAAAAATTGAATAATTTTGAATTGTTACATTCTCAACGGCTTGTTTAAACTATTTTACACTTAAAATATTGAACAATTTATCTAGACAATTGCTAATTGCTTAGAAACAAACAATAAATATTTACACTGAGAATTTCGGTTCTTATTTTACTTTCGGTTAATATTCCTTATAATAAATGATAAGTTATATTGTTATATAGTCGTAATGCGGACATTGTTTTCTGTATCATCTCACTGTTTATTCTCTCTCAATTAAACGACTAATTATTTACAAAAAGGTGCATTTCTAATTATTCAAAATTTAAAGTAAAATTAATTTCTATTTATCTCATTATTTCTAATACATCATTGAAAATTAAATTTTTCATCAAAACATTACAAAACATCTTAAATATTTAAACTTTAGCATCAGCTAAAATACTTCAATAAGAGTATAGATGTTGATTGTTAAGCGAATAATTTTCGAGAAATTATTACCATGTTTACCACGTTTAAATTAATTATAAAAAGTTACTTGTTGTACTTAATAATTCTGTTTCCTTTCATTAGTTTTCATTATTCTTTTTACATAATTTTGAATACTTATTATTATTGATTTTTATTAATAACCATTATAAATGTGAGGAAATATTTTTCCTCTGTATACATTATGAAAATTGAATATCTTGACTGTTTAAAGCAAAAGTCGATTTTTGTTGGAAATCGTTGTCAGAATTCCTTTGGAAAGTGTGCAATTCTGATGTAAAAAAACATAATTAATTTCTGTTGAAGGCATTTATTTTAAGAAATCACGCATAAAAGTAAGACAAATCATTAGCGGAAGTAACGAACAACACACGCGGGACGCGAATAAGATAAGAAGAGAGATAAGAGAGTGTTGGCGTAAAAACTGTACATTTTTATATTCCAAAAAGGGATATTTCCTTAATTGAGGGTCCTGAAGTTAACCACTTCACACGATTCGAAAGGGAAAGCTTAAGTAAAACTTAACATGAGAAGAGTGAGTTAGTGAAAGTTAAATTTAATGGTGTGCAAGAGTGATGTGAAGTGTGATATGATGCTGAAGTTCATTGGCGCAAGAGTCAGATGTAGCCATACTGCGCCAAACAAGGTAACTCTCTGATCTAGACTTTAAAACACTGAAAAAAGACAAGGAGGGTCGAAAATAGAGAGTGAATGAAGTTTATATGTGCATGAGCTAGATGTGGCCTTGCTGCCCAAACAAAATGTAGCTGTGGTCTGGACGTGTGAAAAAAACTGAAAAAAGATAAAAATAAGTTGATAAGAAGGAGGATCAACAATTGAGAAGGATCGTTAAGGTATTCTGGGGGTGCGTCACCCGTGTTTACCAAAGACAGTAAAACCAATAGGAAAGGAAAAGACAACGAGGGTGCCTCGAGTTATGATGCCCGTACCTGCCCAAAAAGGTCAAGACTCTGAAGTTCCCTGATATAATTCCCAGGGGTAGGGTGCCCGGCTCTACCCCCGAATGCTGGGTACCCATTTTAGTCGCCTCTTACGACATGCATGAGCTACAGTAGGACTATTCATTTAAATAATAAGAAGAAAGGATTAGCGTCTTAAATAAAAAAAAATTAAAAGGAAGAAGAGATAAATCAAATGTATCACATATATGTGTTAAGAAAAATTTGAAATAAAAATTAGGAAGCTGTTTAAATTTCAAAAGTGCAGGAAGAAGTGTCTAAAGATAATAACTTTAAAAAAATTGGAATTGCATTTTTTAAAATATAGTTTGTTAAAAATAAGTTTGTCTTTTTTGTTTTATAACTATTTCGAAAGCCCAAAATTCGTAAAAATGTTTTTTGCTTCAATATGAAATTTTTTTTTTTGCAAAAACGAATAAATTTTCAACCATATTAACAAAAAAAAAAACTCTAAATGAATTTTGATTTATCTTTTAACTATTTAGTAACTTAAAAAATTGGTGCTTATTATTTTAATACATACATGCCGCTAAGGTTTTAAGCCTTCATTAAAATTCTAAATTATAATTTATAATAAAAATTTTGGTCTTTGGTTTGGACAGAAAAATAAAATTTCATATTAATTGTATTTTAAGTTTTAAATAAGATAAAAGTAAATGAAATTATCAGATTTATTAATATATTCCAGATACTTAAATTACTCATTATTAATACGCAAACTTTTTAAACAAATGTTTATTTTACAAACAGCTTAAAAAATTCTCCTAAAAACATATATACATTCTATAATTAGATATTTAAAACACGTTTTTAATAGTTCTACACATAACAACAGGGAATAATATTCTTAACTTAGGATAATAAAGCATATTCTTTAGGAAAACTTTAAACACTTCTCTTTATGGTATTTTAATACTCTCTTATTAAATAATACAATTTTTCAGAAACGTTGCCCCTTTAAAATACAAAATTCATGATACAGAGATAATTAAATGGCCAAGTGAGTACATTAAATAGTTCTCTTGCATAAGAACACGTGATTAAAGCAAGTTAAAAAAATTAATGAAAAAAATAGTTCGCTTTGAAATTTAACTTTTAAAGGTGCTGAAAAGAAGTTTCGAAAAGAACAAAAGAAAACGAGTTCATTCTTCTCATCTAAGTCATAAACTAATGTTCTTTCGCTGTTGACTTTTGTAACGAATTATCTTCATCAAAAGAAAACGTTCCTAAAGGCGTTAAAAGGAAGAACGAAAGAGAGAGAAAATATTCTGATTCTGGAGGAGGTAACTATATTTTCATTATGAAAGAATATTTCTTTGAATAATTTCATTGCGTGGTGTGAGGAGTTGGACTACGTGTTAAGAACTTTGCGAATGGTTTTATGAGAATAATTCCAGAAGTTTTGTGAAAGAGATTGAGTTTCTCCAAAAAAGAAAGTGCAGTTATTTTTGGTTTTTTAAGGTGAAAAGAAAAATATACAATCTTAATATCTCTATTAGATTTTCATGTATTCAACTTCTCCTATTTTTAGATATAATACATTAATAACATAAATTATAAATGTACAAGAAAAGTTTAGTTTTTCTTATAATCATTTTCTAGAAAAGTAATATATTTTAATTAATATTATTTTAAGCAAAAAAAAAAAAAAAAAACGTAATAGCTGCTATTTCATTAAATAAAATTTTTAAGTATTGTACTGATTTAATAATATTTATAAACTTAACAACACATTTGAATAGATTAGATAAATTAGTGTCAAAATCTATAAGTGCAACAAGAAATACCAAACGATCCTAAAGTACTATTAAACATTCCTGAATCTTTCTAATGTAAAATTTGCTTCTAGAAAGAAGATAGTTCTAACTGAATTTCCCTTTTTGGGAGAAGGAAGAGGTGTTAAGTTAAACTCAAACAAAAATAAGAAACCAGTTTTTGTACCAATATAAATATTTTTAGTTCACTTTAAAAAAATTATGGTATGCTAAATTGTTTTAATTTTTTTGGCTAATTTTGATTATATTAAAATATCATTAAACAAAAAACCTTATTTGAAGATAATATGCATTGATTAGTTTTTTAAATATATATTATTAAGATTCAAAATATGGACAATTAGGATTTTAAAATTAATTGAAATTGAAAAAGTTTCTAAAAAATCTAACTCGCGTTCAAAACATGTGTATTTTAATTGATAAATATTAATTTATTGTTGAAAGTTAACTTTTTTTCTCTTAAATCGTACCATTGTATCATGTTTTATTCTTGTTTCTTCTGAATGAAGTTTAAGGTTTGAAGAAAACTTGTGTTTGAAATAAAAAGTTAAATGTTATAATGATATTTGAAAAATAGCTTAATATACATTATTATTAACTTATTAAAATTATAGGACTAAACTTTCAAACTGAAAATTATTAACTTACATATCAGTAATTAAATGTAATCTAGTTTATGATACATTTTCCATGATCCGTAATTCAGTTGATTACAAAATAATATTACAATAATTGTTCTAAATAATAAAGTAAGACGGGAACATATAAATTACCAAAATTATAATTCTAATCATGCGTTGAAACCGAGAGGTGAATTAGAATGCAAATTTGAGCTCGTGAAAAGGATATTTTGATTATTCTAAGTAATTACTAGGTTAACATTGTGCATGATAAAATATTGCATATAAATAATTATATGACTCCTTGCCCTTAGAAAATCAATAGGTTTTAGATCTGTTACTAAGTACAATTTATATAAATGCGTTGTTTCTAGTCGGGTAAATACAATGAATTATTACATTGCAGAAATCTTAGATTAGATAGTTAAAATAAAATAATACATAGATTTTATTTATTAGAATCGAATTAAATTAAAATATAATCCAATTAAGTTACATAAGTTAGTTTTTTAAAATGAATTTTAATTTTACTTATCTATTACGAAGCTTCTTATAGTTTATCATTTATGGCTTCAAATTAAATGAACGATAAAGCATATTGGTGTAGATATTTTTTAAGGTATTGAAAAATTGATTAAATAACTGTTCAGTTATATATTAATCATACAGAAAAGTTTATTGATTGCTTTTGCGCTCTCTAAAAATTCAAAATTCAGTTATCTTACAAAAGCTGTCAAAATTTTCGATTCTGAGCTAAAATATAGGTTCCTTATATAGGATGATAGTACAATTTATTAAACCTAAAATTATAGGAGAGTGATATCGGGTTTAAATGGAGCAAGAGACAGATATGACTATGATGCCCGCAAAAAAGTGACATTAAGATCTAGACATTTGAAAAATATGGAAGAAAAAAATAATTAATAATATGAAGGAGGTTCAGAAATAAAGAAGAGCCACTAAGGTATCCCAGTGGCATGTCACTTTTGCTTACCGAAGACTGTAAACCTCATGAGAAAAAAACAATATCACTACAGTATCTCCAGGTCATGTTTCCCATTCCTATTTAAAGAAAGTAAGCCCTGAGGGTAATAAAATTAGGACTTTTTATACAATGTACTGAATTATCGGATATATTCACCTCAATTTTGTAATTACTAATCAATAATTTTAATCAATCCATTCCTCCACTAGAATTATGTTGCGCTATTATTTTGAAATATTGCTAGTGTCGTCGTCCGGGAAGATATTTGGTTGTCTGTATAGAATTTTTTTCACCGGAGCAGTTTTGCTCTATTCTCGCTTTGCTCTATTTGATTTAAGTGCACATCACGCTTTTCCAAAATTTAGCTGCTTTCTCGGGATAAAAACCCTTCAGAAATTGCTCTGATGTTGAACACAGCTTACAACGGACACACTTAGGTTACTACGATTCATTGATGACATTTCGAATAATTATACACTACATTCTTGTGATCCATTTACTTCTGGAACAGATAAAAATTCCTGAATTTGTGATTGAAGACCGACAACAAAGCATTGACTATATAGTGGAGCTCAATGAATTGTCTTGGAATTTGTTTCGGCGAATTTCAATTGATGTTTTCGGAATGAGAACATTTCTGTGCTGAATGTTCCATCTCAGTGAACCAATTTTTGTCCTAAAATGGCATGACATTCTTTCTCCACTCCCCTTACTCACCTGACCTAGCTCTGCTCGATTCCGTCATGTTCCCATGCGTTATAAGGGGTAGGAAAGGACACTGAATTGAAGATATTGGTGCGATGAAGTAAAAAAAACGAGGAAGGGGCTGTCAACAATCACAGCTGGGGAGTATAAAAAATGTTCCGAACAATGGAACTACAAATTTGATCAATGCACATTGAATACCTTGAAGTTGATAAGGTTATTTTTTAAACAGAACTTAAATTACACGTGTTTAAATTATATCGTGTAATTGTAAAGTTTTTAGTTATGTAAATTAGTTCTCTTTGTCAAAATATATACATATTTATGGATTTAATTTAAAATTAAATAATCACAATAGTTCGTGACTCTGTGCTGGGATAAAACAACTAATAATTTTTTTAAAACAAAAACTGCACTCATAATCTAAATAAATCAGTAATTCACAATAAAAACCCAGTTTAATATTAAATTATTTAACAACCTCATTATTCCCCGAACAATTTAATTATATATCACTGATCGAAAATACCGAAATAACATTGTTATAACCCAAATAAACAGTAATGGACTTTCCCCTATCTTTAAAAGATCAGTTTTCATTTAACAATCTCGAGCAAATAATAGCATAATAAAATAAACCCCATCACTTCATTGCTCCTTCAAACTCCATTACCCAAAATGAAATCCTCTTCCTTTATGAGTAGCCGATCCTCCGAAGATATCGACACAGAACTACTTTTACACCTTCTCTGCCGAACACACATTTCCGAGTCTGGGCGTCCTGTATAATTATCCAATCTCCCCTCCAAACAAGGCCACACCTGACGCATCCATCGGAATGATCGCAATAAAATGGGAAATCTATTCCTCTGGAAGCCTTTCTAAGAAGGTCTCTCATTTCCTGTGGAAGACATCCCATAAACAACAGTTGCCGGCAAGCGGCTCTTTTCAGCAACAAACAAACCACCCAAGATGAAATTTATCTCTGCTAACCAATACTAAGGACCTCGAGCTGTCGATGGCTGGACCGAGATGAAGCATAAATCTCTGCAGTTTCGGCCATACTTTGTGCCATCGGTCAAGGGAGAAAGGCAGTAAAGAGAGAAGGGAATTCTTCCCAGGACAGGACGAGGGAATGACCGTTCGAAGAATGGATCTTTTGTCGCTGGGGGTTGTTTTTATTTGGTATCGGGTGAGGAATAATTCAGATGTACGTCTCGAGAAGTTTGGATTAATTTAATATTATCCGTTGCTTTCTGGATGGCGATGTGTAATGAAGGTTTAGGCTGGTTTGAATGTTTTGGTTAGAGTGCGATGTAAAGTATAACGAGTTATCTACTATCAATGTCGAAACTAGAGAGAGTTTCTTATAATATAGTTTTGATTTAGTCAGCTTTTGGCTATAAAGTTGTAATGGACGTGACACCGAATGGCGATGTGTAATGAAGGTTTGCGCTGGTATGAATGTTTTGGTTAATGTGTGTTGTAAAGTATAACGATTTATCTATTATCAATGTTGAAACTAGTGAGAGTTTCTTAAAATATAGTTTTGATTTATTCAGTTTTTGACTTTAAAGTTGTAATGGACATGACACCGAATGGCGATGTGTAATGAAGGCTTAGGATGAGGGGTTTTTTTTTGTTGGTGAATGGTGTGAATGTTTTGCTTGGAGTGCGATGTAAAGTATAACGATTTATTTATTATCAATGTCGAAACTAGAGATATTTTCTTAAAATGTAGTTTTGATTTACTCAATTTTTGACTATACAGATGTAAAGGAAGCGAGACCTCTCGTTTATTACTTAGATTCATTTGATCCACTTCTAATAAATATCTCGATTAATTATAGTTCAGTCGAACATAAAAAAAAACATAAGTAAATAAAGCTTTAACTGAATATTTAATAAGCAAATCAACATTAGCTATATCTACTCTACCTTCTGGAGCAACCGTTTGCATGTATACAAAAGAATATTAAAAATGATTTACTTAATTGGCCATCATTACAGGATGATTCTAGTGAGGATGGAATCAGACTCCTATTTTTCCATCTCCTCTCTCTCAATGTACCTCAATTTATATGCGAACTTTGCTTTCAATAATTGGAAGTTGAGTTATTTGTTTTAACTAGCGTCCAAGAAATGCTTATAAGGACAGCTGGAGAGAAGTAACTCTCACATCGTTACATAATATTACTCTACATTTAATACTATTACGTATGATTATACAACATATTTAGTTTGGGTTTCAACAAATGTTTTATTAACAATCTTTAGTGACATAAATTTGCTTAATGCATTTGATAATTTGTTTTATTGCATTTTGTCCAATAAAAATTTATTACTTTTATGAGTAACATACTTTTATTCACATTAAAACGTATATAATTCTACCATTTTTTAAAATTTTTAAAGACCTTAAAAATTAATAGTTTTGAGTATTAGTTTAAAACAAAATTTATTACTGATAAGAATTGAAAGCCTTATCTCATAGCTCAAGAATCTGTTATGTTTAAATTATCAAACGTCTGAAAGTATTTTTGACGTATAAATTTATGATGGTTTCCTTTCATTCGAAGAATTTTCAAAGCTTAAGCAGTTACAAATTTGTTATGTTTTTAAATAGATATGAAATATCATACACACAAAGATATTTTTCTTCTAAAAATTTTTTATTTCAATTTTCTTCTATACAATGTATATGTAAAATATTTTCTTGAAGTTATTGGTGTATTTATAATTGCTGGAGGAATCTAAATTTTTAAGTTCACATGACAAATAATTATGGAATAGGTAGGTTTAAAATATGATTCTATGACATACTAGCTATAAAAGATTGATAGTTCTTAGGATAACATGCATATGAGTTTATTTACTTTCTTATACGCTATAATTTAAAATGTTTTCAATATGTTCAAAGTATTAATAAGTACAAGGTGATCAATTTAAAAGACCACCCAATGGATTTTTTTATTACCCTTAAATTTGACAGATGTGGCAACTATTCTAATACTAAAGTATAATTGTTGGAACTTTGTTTAATTGCTTAAGTGTGGGAGACAATTTCTAACACTATTGGACAGTTACAACTTTATTTGTGAGGTAAAACAGAAACGGAGACGCTCAAATTTAATTAATCATGTGATAATTTTATTTTTGAAAAACATAATTTAATCCAAATTTGTTACATTATCATTCCTTGCAGCAAATGTTGAGAATGTTCGCCACCATTTTGAATGCAAACATGAAAACGTCGAACCAAGTTTTTTTGACACACTTCGCAACATTGTAGATATTATTGACGAGATTTCTTCAGTTATGATTTGTTTTAATTCATCGATGCTTGCAGGACTTCTCTTGAAACCCTAGCTTTGAGACAAAACCCACAAAAAAACCCTAACAGGATGAGGTCTAGTGACCTTGATGGCTAGAGATCTATTGAAACTAAATGGTTATCAAAGAATTTCTTAAGAACTATCATTGTTAGATTTTGAACTGATTGGAGTGGCTCCGTCTTGCTGAAACCAGCAGTAACTGTCCTGTATCTCAATTGAAGCAATAACAATTTGAATTATGGCCAGGTATTCTTCGGAATTCATTAAAACCAAAGAATTGATTCATGCAGACTATTTATATTGCTGCCATTCATTATCTTATGTATGAGCTTTCAAAAATAAAATAATAATAAAAATGTTAAAAGAAGCCGACGATTTACTCAAGTCATTTGCGCAGAATCTGATTAAAAACTACTAATGATGTTCACTCAAATTTATGTTTAAAAAACAAGTTTTTGCATTTAGAAATTGAAAAAGATAACGATACCTGCACATTAATTATAGTCATATTAAATAAGTAATGAAAAGTCTTGCTAAATATATTATAGATGTGCATAATTCAAAAAACAAACGGGTACTCTTTTAAATTTATCCCCCTGTAAAAGAAGTCTTTTTATGTAAGTTATAAATTGGATTGTCAGGAAAGTTTACAGCGATTTTTTAGTTAAATATCAAAAGCAACATAAATAAATTTTGGTCTCTTTTTATTTAATTAAAAAAAATATAGCATTCTGTCCGACAAACTTTCTAACTTATTCACGCTAGTTGAACATTTCATTTTCCAAAAAGTTAACAGATTCTTCAACAAAGTACTTCTGATACGATTTCTTTTAGTCAACCATAAAGTAGGACCCTTATTATTGAAAGAATTTTACAAAAAAATAAGTACAAGTCTGAAATTTATAGGTTTGATAAATAAGATGAGAAATCTTTGACGTCCCAAGAAATCTCTAGTAACATTATCGAATAGTTAAAGACACATGGAGTCACGCATTGTCCTGATAAAACTCAACTTCTTCCGATTCGCTCATTTTCTAGATTTTTTTTCCCTATCATTGTCTTTAATTCATCTATCTACGAACAAAACCTTTTCGAATTTTTTCGTCTGGTTATTTGGTCAAAGCGCAATAAATACCAGTTCTCTTTCCAGTTTCTCCAGACGTAGAGCATTATTTTTTCCCCTCTAATTCTCACCAGTTTTAAACGAAGGAAACCTTTTTTTCGCCTGTACAATTTTTTTCTGTTGTTTCCCTTTTTACTTAAACAGAGTATATCACATTTGCTGCTTACATGATGTTTTTAATTTTTGGTAAAAATATTTTTTGTGCAATTCTCTTATCTATGTTTCCCTTTTATTTAAACAAACCATATAATTTTTGCTGCTTATACGACATTTCTAAAACTTTCTGTTAAAATAAAAATACAAAATACGTGTAATAAACTTTTTCTACTTTCAGAAGTGTCTAAAATTGACAAAAACCAATTATCCCAATAACTCGTTTTTAAAGAACCTGAAATATCCTTTTCTGGAATATATATATACAATGTTAAATCATTGTGATACATTCTAACCTAACCTAATGCCTTCAGCCAAAACTGAACATGGATTCTTTCGGTAACCAATATAATAATATAAGATTGATATTTAATTTTTTGTTTATAGTTTGAATCTGTTCCAGGATAGTTAACAATAAGACCGAATGCAGTTTAAGGTCAGTCAGACGCCATCGATAAGGAAAAAAATTAGTTAAGTTTATTGCCAAATCTAATATTAAAAGCAATGGAATTTATACTTTAATGTTAAAATACCTGTATATTTGTGTTTCTAGTTATACAAATAAAATCACATTTATAAATGCAAATAATTTTTTATAAGGAATAAATAAATAATAGCTATATTAGCTTTATATAAGCCATAAACTTTCATTTATGTACTTCTTACATAAGTTCTAATATGCTTATAATTTTGAAAATTTGTAGAGTATTAAATATGTTCAACACAGAAGAAAAAAAGATATGTTCAACACACACTGAATAAAAAGTAATGCCATCCATGATATGCAAAATACAAGCCCTATGGATTAAACAGACTTTGAAGAAAATGTACCAAATCGTAAAAGCAATAAATTAAAAAAAAAAATTTGAAAAAAACCCATGCAAACAAGGATACGTTTCTTCATAACATGGCATGAGAGTTTGCTTCGCTGTCAAAATTCGTTTTGTGTGTGTGTATGCGTGAACTTTCCATTAAATAATTACAAATAATACAGGATATGTGAAACGGTCTCTATCTTTTAACAGCAAATTTAAAAAATGCAAAATTTGAAACATTTTAAGTCTCAATTACCTAGATTCAAAGCAATATTTATGTTAAAATAAACCCGCGAGAATTAATTATACAGATTTTTATTTATCAGACATAAACAATTTTATGTTCTTCGACAAAAGTAACAAATATAAAATTCGTTGCAGAATAAATTTACTAATATAAATTTTCATTGGCTTAGTAAAAACGAATTTCCTGGGAAACAATTAGATTATCAAATAAACTATATTAATGATTTTAAAGGGGGGAAAAGAGAGAGAGACTAGAGCTTTATGAATGCTGAAAGTGACAAAAGATTAATTTAGCTTTAGAATGACATTTTCTTTTCTTATAAAAAGTTCCTTAAGCAACAATTACAAATGTCTTACTGTTTTATACAACACATTAACATGAAGAATAAGTAAATTACCATAAGAACACGGAAAATTATTTTTAAAAAAGTTGTGAAAATGTCCTTAATCATGAAAATGATAAGCTATCACGCTGTCCACCAGACAGTTAAATAATAGAATAAATAAACACATCTGAAAAAGGCTAAAATACACAGGTGCTGTTCTATGTTGAGACCTGTTTACTGGATGACAAATGCTCAAAATAATACTCAAATTAAGTCCGTCTGACTTGATTAGCAACATTAAAAAAGAAAATTTAAAAGATGTGTAAATTATATCACAGGTAAGTAACTATTCAGTTTCATTTAAAAATATATGTTCATTCAAAAGCATTTTTAATCAGAAATTTTATTCTCGTTGCCAAAATGATTTTACAAATACTAATGCGGTTTAAATATGTCTAATTTCATGACAACAAAGGCAACATCTGCCTATTCCGTAAACACAGAAAATTTTACTTCGCTATGTGACTTAATCTCAAAATTGGTTTTACGAGAAACACGTACAATTACCCAAACAAGCAAGTGTAATTTCATTATTCTAATGCAAAACTTCCTTTTTCTTTGCTAAGTCTCGTACCATTCATAAGTCAAAATAAAGGATATTAAAAACAACCCTACAGACATATAAAACGAGATTTCTCATTACTCGGAAAAACAAATAAGTTTATTCAACAACTATCCACTGAACTTTATCAAAACAGCAGGAGAAGGAAAAAAAAATATCATTCATTCATCAACAATAAACATAAGAATAAGCGAATCCCATCTTCATTACGAAACTATAACATTCCCCCTCCATAAAAAGAAGAAAGGGGGGGAAAAACAACATTTTTGCCGTAGATAATAATAATAACAAGAAAAAAAACTGCAACAACCCGAAGCAGATAGCAAGAGAACCCGAGCTCACCGTACACACTCTCTTCCAATTGTCTGTAACCGTTGAAAGCTTTCTCTTCTCGTGGCTAAATATTAGTCATTAACCAAACGTCCTATTAAAGGCCTTTTTTGCGTCATCACTTATTATCCTACAGAGATAAAAGAAAAGCCCATTACACCACAATTGCACATGCACATTTTTCCCGGAAGGGTGGGGGTGGAAAAAAGAAAGAAGGAACTACTACTGGTGCTGTCACCACACCCCTGACTATCCCCTTCCTTACCCTGTAGCGTCGTGTTTTTCGCAGTTGATGATGCAAGACCAATGTGTACGACTAGATTACGACGACCATTCTCTGATGGTCTGTGACTGTCAGCGTCTGACGAGTGGCTGTAAGGGGGCCAATGGTCCAAATCGTATTCTTATTCTTTTATTTCATATGTACAAAGATGTCGTATTATTTAATTTGATTTATTTCCTAATAATATGATAGTTTTTCACTTAAGTAATGTTCCCCATATATATTTTATTTGTCGTTATGTATATTTTAATATTTATTCTATTTCTAGATAAATGAGACATTTTTGCCGAAAAAAAGGAACTTGTTTTATGTCAAGTTTGAATAATCCTCCCTTTTATAAAATTAAATGTAAGTGGAAATTTCTCTTCTACATTGAGATATATGTACACTTAAATATCTGTTTTATATAATGAAAATGCGTTTATGTGTACATATAATTATGCGTGAATAAACAATGCTCAATTCTTGTATTTAAATTTGCAAATCGAATACTTGCCTTTTGGTACAACTTACATTAAATCCACTTTATTTACAATTTTAAAAAATAACAGAGTGCTCTTCAATATAATACTCTGCATATTTATTCTAGTTTAATTATATATACACATAAAAGATCTATGCAATGTTTTACCAAGAATAGATGTTGCCACCTAAGGTTAGCATTTCTTATAATTATTATTAAATTACTCAATTAATTATAATAATTAAAGTAAACGATAAAATATCGAGAAACAGATAATAGATTACTTTTTCGACATAACAATTAAAGGATTCGATAAATTATTAAATTGAATATATTTAAGCTATATGTAATTAAAATTAAAGCAAACAATAAATTATTAAATTGAACATCTTTGAGATAAATGTAATTAAAATTGAAGAAAATGATAAAAAAATTGAAAAGTGATCTGATACGCTAAAAGTGGTCCACTTAAAAAAATAGCCCCTTAGGTGACAAATAAAAAATAATAATAATAATAATAAAATAATTGCTGCCTCACAACTGTCTAAAATTATGAATAATGTCATTTGTTTTCAGTCATATTCTGATTCCAGTTTAAATATGATTTAAGGTAATAAATAAATCGATTATGAAATAAAAAAAACTTAATTTTTGTATTAGTTTCATATCAATCCAATAAAAAATTGGGGGGAGGGGAGATTTACTAAATATATTTTAAAATTGAATTAATTAGTGGTGAAAGCAGGTATCAAACATGTATTACATATATTTTAATTCATTTTAATAAGAAATTCAGGAAAAATTTATTACGGCGAATTTTTGAAAATTAAGTTTGCCACTAGTGAAAACAGACATAAAAAATATACACTAAAATAAGATAAATATTTGAAAAGTGGTCAGGTACGACATTTTTGGGTTAAAAAAATAACAGTCCATTAGGTGGCTAATAAGAAATGTTAAGTTTTAGTGCTTAGTTTTCTTTTACTTTTTAAACAAACATTTTTAATGCGTAAAATTTGTAAGTGTTTATTAGAAAAAATTTAATTTCACTGCATAGAAAATAATTGTATTTTATAACGTGAAAATTATTAGCTCTATAGATAAAGTAAACTTTGAAAGAAATGTATACCAATATCTAAATAGGAACATTTTGAGAAATTCTAAATACAGAAATGTTTCTTTAAGTCACGTATGTTTAAACTTTTAAGATTCAATTTCTTTCGTTCTACTTATCGAACTCTTGTAAAAAACACATTTATGAAATCTACAAAGCGGTCTTTGTTTTATAAAAGTAAAGCCAAAAATTAATTTGAAGTATTTTAACGTATTAATTATCTTAATGATCAACGTTTGATCTATAAGGTTCAAAACCTTCAATCACAACTAACAGATTGTGTGAGCTAAATGTTCACACAATCTGCTTCACATCTGCCTATCATATGTTTAAATGAAATTTGCATATTTAATTTTTAGTTTTAACTAATCACGCTAATTAACGAATATGATAGGAATTTTTTGGTTTTTTTATATTCTTTCCTTTTATTAAATTATTTTCAAAAGCTGTTGAGCAAAAATAATTTGAAAACTCCAGTTTCTATTAGAGTCTGTGCTACAACTTAGCTTTCTTTTATATATTATATAAGTTTCTGATATACCTGGTGTGTAAGTATGAAACCGGAATTTTTGTACAGAAAAGACACGTTTATTGTAATGATATGATACAAAGTAACTTATTCATATATTGTCCGTCGCTATCTATACATTTTCCCCATCTTTCTGGCAATTTGTGGATTCCGCGCCAAAAGAACTGTTGTTTTTGAGTTGTCCCACGTTCTTCGTTCCTCACGTCAAAATCGCCACTTTTGAACCGTTTGATCCACTCGAAACACTGTGTTTTACCGAGAGCATGCTCACCAAATGCCTCCAGAAGCATTCGATGCGATTCGGCTGTGGTTTTCTTCAGATGAAAACAGAAAAGTAGTGCTGCCGCAAATCGTAATTTGTTGGCGCAAAACTCGACATGTTTATCTCTAATAAACTAATGCTACTGAATGAAACTCGAGTTATTGTGAGTTGGAAATCTTTGTCGGATATCAATACAATAACAAGACACCGCTGACGTAATGTGTCGGTAACTGAATCGACATCTAGCGCCACCTATGGGCAAATTCCGGTTTCATACTTACATACCTGGTATACTGCAATTCTGAAAAATAGCAAGCACCGAATTCTTTCATTATTCTCTTAAATTCTATAAGGTTTCAAAAGAATAAAAGTTATATTTCTGAAAATTATTGTAAGTTGGGTTTTCGACTACATAAAATTTATTCAAAATATTTATAATTAGAATTACCCTTTAACTTAATAACACAAATATTATCGGAAAAACAACAATAGCCGAAATCACTTCAAGATATGTTTAGTTGCAAATAATCAGAAATAAACAAGTATTAATATGTATTCATATGAATCTTTTGGAAATTAATTTCAGGAAATAAAATGGAAAACGGAACATTAGTAGTTCAAAATACAAGCAAATTCAATTCATATGTACAGTAGAAGTTCGGGAAGTAAGTGTCGTCATTTTTTATCACACGAAAATACTATTGCCATATAAATAAATAAGCAATGTCTTCATAAACTATACATCTTACACTATTTTTCGACATTTTCGTCATTGACGTTGAGACATTTGCTGTAGCATGCAATCAATTTGAAGAAACCACTCTACTACGATACAAGGAATTGTCTCACAGAGACATTTGATGCCCTACCATACAAGGAATTGTCACACAGAGTGCTCCACATGTCGCTGAGCCAATGTTCTGGCTGTCGCACAGCCTCTCTACTCTAGCAGTGTTCTCATTCGTGGATGTGGAGAGACGCTCACTTTGATCTTCATCCTCCGCTTTCTGCTTTTCTTCACTGCGTATGAAACACCAACGTCCAACCCTATGGTGGGACATGACCAATTCATCTTTAGGTGTTCATGGATGACCAATTCATCTTTA
>BMAW01051641.1:110084-141726 GCA_019974015.1 Nephila pilipes
ATTACCTTTAGAAAGAGAGCATGGCTGAAATTCGAATCAATCATTTGTTTCATGCTAATTGTAATATAATTGATGACCGATATGCAAACAGGCAATATAATATTTGAAAATTAAAAATCATTTTTTTTTTTTTGATATTCGCCCTACGAACCAATAAATTGCAGTAGACAGAGAAAATAACTATTATATAAATGAGTGTATGATGACATATGAACTTCAGAATTTCTACAAGTTAGATCAGTTTCTACCTTATTAACACATAGTTACATAACTCAAGGATACGTAACACAAATTTTGTATTTCAAATTTATAACTAATAGAGCTATTAAATTCCAAGTATTTATATTATAGCAAATACTTAAAATTTTGAATATATTAATGTTTTCTTCGCCTTGTGTTGATGAGTAAAATCCGAAAAAGGAAAATGTGTTTCGATAGAAAAAAAATCCAATTACATAATTGCATTATAACTTCCATATTATATATAGAATATTACAATTTAATTTTCTACTCATATGTGTTTTAATCAATAAATTTTTCATCACATAGCACACACGGGCACATACATATATATATATATATATATATATATATATATAAATGATATAAAATAAGAAATCAGAAAAATAGAAAAATAAACAAAATGTCAGAAAATTAGAAGAAATTGAAAATTTTTGTAACAAGTGGTAACAGCTTAACTAGTTTATTCTAAATTATAGGCTTAACTACCCCCATCAACAAAATATATTACTAAAATGGTTATAACACTAAAATACAAACAAAAGAATTTTAAAATTTAAATCCAAAAAATATAATAAGCACACACGAAAAGCAAAAAAAAAAAAAGTTTCTAAAACTAAAAGCTAAAAAGAAAACGGAAATCAAAAACAATTTAGAGAAAAATCAAGATTTTTCAAGTATAACACTCCAAGTGCACCAATATTACATACAGTAATACAAAGAAATGCCCTCAAATTTTTAAATTTACCAAATACAAACAGACTAAACATTAAAAAGATATTTATTCTCCCTAAATACTAATTGATGCTTTATTTCAAGTCGTAAAAGTTCTTGAAAATTATATATATATATATATATATGCAGTTAAACTTCTTGTAAAGGACATCTCTATTTAAAGGACAAAATGTCTGGTCCGATGTGTCCCTTTTTTGGGAGGTACAATGTATAGATTCACTAATTTTTATATTAGGATATTTCCTTTTCTGAATCAGTTTATTAATTTATGTCCCTATTTTTTCAACAGTATACAAAGAGAACATTAATATATTAAAACATAAATAAATATATTACCATCCAACGCACCACAGAATTAACGATTTTTCTTTTCAGAGAACAATTGAACAGAACAAAATTCCATTACATAATGCCTAAAGATGTTAATGCTCTAACTAGGCTTTAATCTCTTGAATATTGCAGTACCATCGCTAAGTATTATAGATTACACTGATTTTGTCTGGTAAAAATCTAAGCACAAAAACTCTTTCCCATATTTTCTGTTAAATCTGTTTTTGGCATTTTGATTAAGCACCTAAAATAACAAACACCTGACCTAAAACTCAGAGAAGAGTTTGAACGTAATCATTACGTAATTTAAAAGCAATCCATCAATTTCATCTCATTCATACGTAGAAACGAGGCCTATTGTAGGGAACGCTTTTAGAACACCTAAGAGTATACTTCCCTTGATTAGTTTTTTAAAAAAATTAAAATGGGGAATTTTCTGTCCCTCAAGATATCTATAATGAACGTAAAATATATGAAGATTAATGAGTAGAATTCATCACAAAGTTTAAGGAAAAAATAATGGTGTAGAACAGCTATTCTAATCACAACAAATTTGAAAACAGTAAATGCGAGTAAGTAGTTGTGAAAAATGCAAATGTTTCTTGTTTTTGAATGCATATATTGATTAATTTGTTAGTGAATAGATTTCTGCTACTGAATCAGTATGGAGGTACATTGCAATTAACACAAATGTAAGATATTTAAATTTTTTATACAGGTATAATTGAAGCTCAGACAGAACAAAATAAAGTTTAACAAAATTATATGTACGCAGTAAAACCAAAGTCATGTAGAAAGATATAGATATTTTTGGGGAGTTTTCAGTATCTATGAATATATTCATATAGCTCAAAAGAAATTAAGAACATTGTACTCAATAAATTAACTATAAAAAAATAAAAGGAAGCAAATCAAGAAAATTGAGGTATTAATTTTCTATAGAACGTATTTTAAGGAATCCGTACACCTTCGGAGAAAAGTTTTTGAAATACATTGATACTTGCTATCAAAATATTTTTTAATGCTAAAATATAACCTAAAACTAAGAAAAACACATTTAATAATCGCTTTTAATTAAAAAAAAATTGTAGTGGAAAACATTATGAAAATAATACATAAATTGATTATCAGAATAATACTCATAACTCAAAAGTAAATGAAAATATCATTATTCTATAAATTTTATCTTATTCATCATAACAATTTTTTTGGCTGGTACTACTTTCATGATGAAAATCATATTAGTACCATTTCTATTGCGTTTCGAGTCAAATAGTAATGAAAAAATCAAAAAAAATATAACAACACATGATTTACTCTTTTGTTACTAAAATCAGATCAATTTTACAACCATGAAAGTAAAATGGGTTCTTAAAAAGTATTTAAAGAAGATACTTGCAAAATTTAAATTAATTTGGTTCATAACTTTTTCTGATATCTACATTGTTGTATGCAAATATGTCGAAAAAACTCATTTTGAGAAAAATCAAAAACAAATTTTCAAATGCTAGTAAAAATTAGTTACCGAGAAAAATTCAAATCCGTGTAACTTAAATTATAAATAAGGTATAAAGTAATTTCAAACACTATTAAAAAGAAAAAAAAGTTTGAATTTAAATTGATATTAAAATTAGAAAATCAAAAATTGCGATAAAAATGATGTTTTAAAGGAGTACGGATACCTTAAGACCCTGTTTTCGTAATTACATTCAAACATTCACAATAGCTTAACAACTATATAACTTACATGACATTAAGTAAGAGTTCAGTGATTTTGTCAACTACTCTAAATTATTTTCTTTCGTACTGAATATTATCAAAGTAATGAAATTCTGATTATCTTGCAAAACTTGTTAAAATTCATTTGAAATAAAAATATTTTATTAATTTATAACTTACAGAATTATCAATTTAACAAAATTTTGCTAGCTCAAATGTTATACAATTCTTATCCATGAATTTTATAATAGCACAAAAAGCTTATTAATACTTTTCGTTATTTCTATGTAGATTCATTACTCATTTGATTAAAAAAAGAATTAAAGACTTTTATGGTTAATTTATATTATCCCACCGTTGTTTAGTTCATTCGCTGCTTTACAATATTTACACTGCCCAATTTTAAGATTCCAGAGGGCTATTGCAAGTAATTTGCTAGATCATAATTGTGTATCTATAAGGTAAGGTGACCAGACATCTCACTTTTAACGGGACAGTCCCGATTTTTAACAATTTATCCATCGTCCAGCTGGGTCTTAAGAGAATGCTCGATAACCCAGGGAACTGCGGGAGAACAGGAAGGGAATATACGGTTTTCGGCTTCCATTTAGCTATTTTACCAGGATATGAGCTTTATATTATTTTTTTAAATTTTATTTTGTTGAACTTTAATAATAAAATAATTGTCGAGAACTTATTATCAGAAACTGCTTATCAAAGTTTGCCTTGATCAGTTGCTAAAATACGACCACCATTGTTTGGACTTAATGAGCAGTGGCAGTTTTTGGCATAGGCAGCGACGAAAACATTTTGTAGCTATAAAATGAAGAGAGAATGTCCCGCTTTGTACACTTCAACAGATTTTATTTTTATGGCGACATGTTCCACTAGCGATCTAGTATCATTTGGAACATTGTAGCAAATTAATTACATCTTATACAGAAATTGGAAACGGAGGGGAATTTTAGAGAGGAGAAGGGTCAGGGTGTAAGGAGTTTGTCGGTCGTCCACGAAGTAACGCCTTCGCATAAGGAGTTTTGTAACTGTCTCTCATGCGACACACATCGCACTGCGTGCTAGTACTAGTTATACAAGTGATGTCAAAAAATAAGCTATTCAGATGATTCAGGTAAATAATTTACTTAGATACCAAAGGTAAACACTTTTTAGGTACCAAATTTTTAAGCAAAAACCCCCATCCCCCGTCAATGGTGTCCCGCTTTTTGAATGTTAAAATCTGGTCACCTTACTCTAAGGTCCTTTTTTCAATGGAAATCTAATCTTGTAGTCTGTTATCTCGCGTTTCTTCACGCAATAAATCTTTTTGGCTACTTTATGACGTCATTTGATTTGAGAGCCTCAAATTATAATTATGCAAATCAATATTTCTATAAATGTGGAAATTTAGTGTATAATAATGAGATAGAGAGATTGGACGTATTTTAATAGTGTAAGGAATTGTAAGGCTTATCAGAATATAGAGTACTTTATATTAGTACCAAAAAGTTAAGTGATTGTCGGATAGAAGGGAATTTGACTCGGACACAAATTATAAGTATTGTTTCAGACTTGGATATAATTTAATTGTTATTAGTTTAGTTTAATTTTTATTAACGTCGCACTAGAAGTAACACAAGGGCTATTGGTGAAGGACTTCGTAATTTTGATCCTCGATCAAGTGAAGAGGATGACACCTGAGCTGGCACTCCTTCTCCTAACTTCCACTCCACGCCAACGGGAGGACTTTGGGCCCCGACAGATTTAACGGGCATCAGCCCCGCCTACACGGCGAGTCTTTAGCAGCCAAGGATCGAACTCACGACTGAACGAAAATCGCCGGTCATGAATCCGAAGACTTGATCACTAAGCTACCGCGGCCAATTTTACTATTATTAAGGTAAATAAAATTTTCAAATGTAGCATTTGGTTTTGAAAGCAAGTACCTTACCACTCAATATTCATAATAATAATTAATTTTCGAATCATTATAAGAATTAAATAAAATCATAATAAGAGATAGTAAGAAAAAAAATATTGCTGATTGACTATTTATTAATTGATTATTTTAAAAGTTTTAGTGGATCAGATTGGAAATAGCGAAGGGGGGGGGAGTTACAAATTCTGAACCATTTAAAATTAAAATGTCATACAAAATTATATATTATTTATTTTAAAATTCTATACACCCATATGAATAAAGTACTTATTTAAAAATCGAATGAATGATAAAATTGTAATTTATAGAGTTATATTGTATTTCCTAATGCTGGATCAAAACAATTTAGAACAATGCAAATGAAAGATCTGTTTCCAAAAACACATAAATTTTAAACTATCATCTGTATCTTTATTGAAAGGAAAGAAAACTAGAATATCAATAGATTAACGGGATTGTTAGAATTACAATACGAAGCGGTATTGAGACATCCATTTGACAATATATTTGACAAAATTTCGAATACAAATATGGTGCAGAATTGTTCTACAGGCATTAAGAGCTTAAAAATTATAAATCACGAGCTTTATGAATTTCTCTAATTGAAAATTCCTATATAAAATACACTAAACATCAACCGATGGAAAGATGAAGAATTTGCACTGGAAACTAAACTATATGTCTACTTCTTGATCTTCAGTTGAGAATTCATATCTTAATTCTATGATAGATTATTTTATGGATAAATTCGGGCAACCTCACAAAACATTCAATAATTTTAGATTGTTTTATGACTTACAGAATGTAAGATTTCGTGTATCTATTTAGCAAAGACCCTCACATAGGACAACGAAGACATTCCAAAGTTAGTTGAAGTCCTTCATGACTTTCAGTTGAGAATTCATGACTTAATTTTCCTGTAGGCTATCGTTTGGTAAAATGAGATTCCCTATACTGAAATCTCAATTTAATTTCATATTATTATAAGACCTTAGGCTTGAGAATTCACGTCTCAATTCCTCCCAAATTACAGTATGAAATAATGAGGATAATTGCGTCACAAATTCACTTTAATTTCAATTGCTCTTATACCTTCGGGTTTCAAATTCCAGTTTCAGCTGCATCCATTTCTATCATATTAAGGAGACCTCTACATGGTAAAGTCAAATGGTTTTCAATATATCTTAGAGTCTAATGTATTAATATAACAATAAAGTAAAATGTAATATTTACTACTTAAACATAGCTTAAAATTCCAAATTTATCACTATTAGTGGGTTGAGTAACTCAAATAAGAAGTTATTAGCAAAATTTGTAATATTTTGAGTTTTTCTTATATCTTGAATACGGAACAAAACTGAATATTTTCCCGTTACCCAGAGGATGTGTTATTTGTCTTAAATAATCTTCAAGTATTAATAAAGTATTTCAACTTATTCCTATGTACATTCAAATGGTGTCCAGCAATTATTGATTAGTATATTAGAATGAAAGATGAAGATAGATTTAAGTAATGAGAAAAAGGCGTTACATACATTTAAGGATATGCATTGAAAAGGAAATATAAAGTAAGTCTGTTTTGTGAAAGCCGTTTATCTATGGAGACATTTGATAAATTTTGATTTTAACTTATGGTATCAATACCGAAGCTTTCAGCCACAAAAGTCTTGATTAATTGATTGCGCGTTTCTACGAATTTAGTTAAAAAAATTAAAGTTTTCACAATTTCGTTAATTTTATGTAGTCGTCTAAACTTAAGTTACTAACAATTCTTACGTATAAACATAATATTTTTGATATTATTGGATTATATCAGAAAATTTTTGATATTATATTATTCAATAATATTTTGATATGTTAAACATAATGTTTCGATATTATCGTTACCGATTAATTACATCGAAACATAATATATTGTGATATACAACATGATATTTCTTTTGATGTTATTATCTATATTATAATATTAATATATTCGATATTATTTCTTTCATACATCCTCTATTTTTGACATTAGCTGAAATTCAACTAATTTAATTGTATAGTATTTCTACAATAATATAGACATTAATTTTTGAGCTTTTGAATAAACATATCGCTGTTGTAAAGGCTTCTCTATTATTCTGTGTTCATAGTTGAAAAATTATTCGGTTGAAAATTTAAAGTAATCCATTTATATCATTAACAGCTATTTTCCTCTCAAATTACATGCTTATTACATTTTTGAATACAAAATACGAAGTAATATATCAAACGCTTAACAGAACATAATTTATTCAAACTATTCAAAAAGTGTAAATTGTTAGACATACCAAAATTACTATGCAATGCTTGTTAACAATACAGTAAATAACACAAAAAGGCAAGCATTTGTGCAACATATCCACATCTCCTGGCATTCCATTAGCAAGGCATGATTAATTACATTTAAATTCATTGTAAAAAGGGCTTGTAATTATCTGCCAACACGCTGAAATATTTTAACTACTTTTACATTAATCCCATTACATGGCCCAGCGAAAATGAATGGGCGGTCATTTCAATGTCTGACTCAGCACAAAAAAATAAGTTATCGCATTTGAAAATGGGCCCTTTGACTTGAATTACTTTGCTCCGGAGAAAAGTTGGGATCCTAGTCCATTTCGAGAGCACATTTGGCAACCCGCCTTGTGGTAATTTGATGAGGTCTTTGGTAAGCAATTCTGTGTACATTTCTTTCACCATTTCCTGTAATGGGCATAAAAAAGGAGCTTCGCTGAAATGATATACGGGGATAAACTTCCCATTCCTTGTCTACATTCTCTGTAAACCAATTTGCATTGCGTCTCGCTTGGAAGAAAGACATTCTATCAATGAACTGATAAAGGAAATAGTTGGATGGCTGATAAAAAGTCGTTAAATTTCGTCTAATTTTGCGTGTGTGTGTTCAAAGTGGGGTGATAAGTTGATATTTTGGGGCTGCCTTAATACTTTGCTTAAAAATAAAGAAAAACTAGAGAAATTAGTTGTAAAGTTGGTGATAAACAAAAAGTTAGAAAGTTTTCTGCGTCAAATAACGTAACATAATTATTATAAAACGTATCGTGATTCAAGACCCTATTTTTGGTAAGCTGTATATTTGGTTATAATTTGGTCTAATTTTGTATATGTACGTTAAACGTGATTGGTTTTTTTTATCAATGTGGTGAGAGATGTAGAAAAATTGTTGGGCTGATTTAATGATTTGCTTAAATGTTAATTCATACTAAAACAACGTATAAACAAAGTTAGAAGACTTTCTAACCGTATCAAATGATAATATTTTATAATTGGTAAAATTTATAATACTTAATAATTTGATTTAAGTTTAATGCATATGTTAAACATAGGAGAAGAGTTTATAAATGTAGAGAAATATTGAAAAGGTTTAGGTTGTGGTAATGGTTTTTTAAAATGTTTTTATGTATTTCACTTGGTGTGTGTATATCAGTGTGTCATCAAATGTTAGATCGTTAATTTAACCAACTTCCCGTCAAGCTAGAGCTCTAAAACTTTGGGAATCGTTCTTACTTGCCTAACAATCAAGTATTTAGACATTTGCGTCAAGTTTTAACTAATATTTCAATGTTTTTTAACAATAGAGTTTAGCCTAACCACTGGGCATGATTTTAAAAATTGCCAAACTTGGCGATTTTTTTTGGCTGAACGTTAATTCCTCGGAGCGGACCAGGTTAGCCACATTTGGCAAAATACCGCCAAATAATTCCTGTCGCCAAGGGGGGTTGGGCTAAACTACATTCCAGCCATTTAATTTACGGGATGAATTAATTAATTTTGTTAGTTTTAACGTTTTCATGTATTTGACTTGGTATGTGTCTGTGTGTTTATCAGTGTGCCATCAAATTTTCGATCGTTAATTTTCAATCAAGCTAGAGCTCTGAAACTTTAGCAATCTTTCATACTCTCCAAACAATGTAATATTTAAACATTTGTGACAGGTTTTAATTAATATTTCAATATTTTTTAATAAATTTTGCCACTATATAAAAACGTTTTTTTTTTTTTTTTTATCTCGAATTATGTTATAAATATGGAGAGAGATGTAGAAATATTTTTGAGCTGGTTTAATGATTTGCTTAAAAGTTAATTGATACTAAAACAACGTATAAACAACGTTAGAAGACTTTATAACCATATAAAATGATAATATATTATAATTGGTAAAGTTTATAATAGTTAATAATTTGAGTTAAGTTTAATGCATATGTTAAACATAGAAGGATAGTTTATAAACGTAGAGAGATGTTGAAATATTTTAGGCTGTGGTAATGGTTTTTTAATAGTGAAATGATACTAAATAGGTGCTAAAATTGACGTCATACTACTTGTGCTGGTGGTGTAAACAGCAAGTTAGAAATTTTCTTTATCTAAATCAAATAGCTATAAAGTGTGATTCAATGGACAGTCATTTTTGGCAAAGCTAATATCTATTGATAATTTGTTCTAATTTTGTATGTATATGTTAAACGTGAGGAGAATTTTAGAAGTGTGATATAGAAATAATTTTGAATTGGCTTAATGCTTTGTTGAGAAGACAATTAAAATTATTTAAATCCTTTGTACAGTTGGTGTTAAACAAAAATTTAGAAATGGTAAACAATTTTTTTTTTTAAATCTAACTTAAATAGTCATCAGACAACGTGATCTAATACATGATACTTTTTGGTAAAACTGATTGATATTTGCAATCTGTTAAAACATTTATAGTAAAATAATACAATAAAAGGCAATAAGAACTAATAAGAAACAAAATTAAGTACAAAAAAGTGTTTGAAGCTACTGATACCTATATCTTCAACATTTAATTTGTAACACCTGATTTTTCTTTTATTTAATTGTGCCATCGCATTTAAGTAAGGTTTGGTCAAAAATTAAATTCGTTTTATTCGAACCTGCAAATATTAAAAAAATTAATATTTGTAATATTATATGTGTGGAATAGATCCCTAAACGCGTCCAAACCTAAAGATTAGTATTACAATTTAATACATATCTGACACTTCGTAATCGGATCCGAGTTAATATTAATTAAGCTTGTACGCTGGATCCTACTACACTTCCATTCACTCGAAATTACTCCACACCAACATTAATTACCCTAATTTCTTTTTTCTTATAAATTTAAGAACTCGTCTTTCTTTGGAGTATTATAAATTCCTGTAATTTATAAATATGATCCCATTAATCTTATTCTTTATAGCTGCATATTTCTACTCTAATTTGTATAGGGTACAGTTCATTCACTCGAAAAGGACCTCAAATTAAATAACGTCATAGAAGAAGATTCAGTATGTTAGTTGAAGAGAAATACGTGAGAGAATCTGGTTTTAAAAATATTCTTATTGAAGAAGCTTTATTTAAATGCAGTTGAAAAGAATGTATCGACTGCTGCCCCTTTAATGAACTTGTTGATTTTCCATTTCATATATATTTATTTTCCTTCCTTCCATAACAAATACACAAACCTTATTCATACAATTATACATTTCATAGCATCAAAACTAAACCTAACGAAAACTTGGCCCAGAATAAAGAATATAAGTTCTTGGATGGCCACCTCCAGGGGGAAAGTCGAAATATTTTAAAGAGAAAAATTGCATAATAAAGAACAAAGTCAAAGCAATCCCCAAGAAATTATGGTAATTAACGTTGAGGTTGATGAAGTTTATGTGTAGTACTAATTCCACTAACAAGAAATTTTATGAAAAAAATGAAGATTTCTACTGTGTTAAAGTAAAAGAGGGACTTATAAACTTATTAACGTAATATTGAAGTTCGAAGAGAGACGTACGAACTCAAATGTATTCCTTGTACTGCTTGACCTTGGTTAAAAAATGCAGAGTTTTAAAAAAAATGCTCGAGCAGATCCAGAACGACATGATTTTAAATTAAAACTATTAGAAAAGAAAGTAAAGAATCACTTAAAAGTCACAAACTAAACAGTAACCTAATCCCTGAAATACACTATTAATGCAATTTATGATCTATGTAATAAGTTTTAAGAAAATAAACTTTCAAAAAGTTGAGAAATTCATTGAGTTATTTCATTCTCCCCGATGAGCTTATATCACCAAAAAGCAGTTTTAAGTTATACGTTCCCTAAGGAATTTTTCATGATAAAATGATAATATATTTAAAAAAGTTCACAAATCAGAACTTGGAAGAAAATTTAACAAAGCAGTATTAAAGTTAATAGTTAATGAAAAATTATATAGTTAAACGTATCACTTTTGGTAAAATACAATCTATTTCAGTTTCAAACCTTATGTCTGTGTATTTTCAAAATACAGTCCAACTTAATATAATTTAGGAGCAATATCAGTCAGATAAATAATATCATCAATCTTACTGCTAAAGTACTGTATCTAAAACAATATAAAACTGATTTAATTAAATATGCAAATGATTTATTCGGTAAAATATAACTCGGATTGAATCTTTATAATAGTACAATTTCTTTTTCCACACATATTTCTATTTATATACTATACATGTCTGAAAATATATTTTATGCATTTGTTCTTTTCAAATGTCTAGAGAATTCTAAGCATCGTGGACTTTTCTTTTAAATGTAAAGAATTCCATCTTTCTCAAAATCAAAGATAAAGAAATAATAATAAGATATGCAATTTATTCCAAGTCTAGAATAAACTCTTATCTTTCAAAACATTTTATCCTAATTTTCATACAAATAGATACTGTAAAATTCAATTTCAACTCCTTGTATCCTAACAATTGATATTTAAATTTTACAAACTTTGTTGCTTGAAATTCAATTTGCTACACATTTAAAGAAATATGTTAAATGTTTTTTTTAAAAAAAGGTATCGTAAAATATGTATATATCTCACGTATTATTTCCATTTCAAGTGACTAAAATGAATATGTAAAGTGGATGAATATATTTTGAAACATACTTATACGAAACAAATCAATATATTTGACATAACACTAATGAAATAAATGTTAAAAATTTAACATAGCTCTCTTTCCTTTAAATAATATTAAAGTATTACTTCTATCGTATGATTTTTTTTAAATTTTTTGTTTGTTTATTGAAAATTAAATCAAATACTTTCAGCAAGTAAAGAAATGTAGAAAAAAAAAAGGCAAATTGATTACAAAATTGCAAATTAAATGCATTAATTGATGATTTTAATTCCAAATGCTTGCAAAACTTTCAAGAAAGAGGCATTATCTTATAAAATCACAACATACGTTTACTTTGATATACGACCTATATTGTTTACGACCTCAAAAATTGGTCTGATGATCTGGTGAGTTAATAGGCTATTTATGTATTTTAAAAAAAAGTTTGCTTTTATATAATACATGTATTGCACGGAAAGCAGCGATAAATTTTTTCACAGAAAGCATTTTCTTAGACATATCCGTATGCAAAATTTCATTTATTTACTATTTTAATATTACGTGACTTCAGATGTTGCTTCGATTTACACTACAGTGGAATACATATTATGTATTTTTATTATTTCGTAGCATTATTAAAAATACATAGGATGAAATTTTGTATTTTATGCACAATATTTATATCCCCTACAAATGAGAGGTGAAAAATAAAAATCCATCTTAAGAACTATGATTTGGGGCTGAGATCAGTTACATATTGTAAGACCCTACATATGCATAAGAATAAAATGATATAATGGATAAACGGTAAGTAGTAATGTCTTGGGACAGAATCCAGTTACCCATCTGTCATTTTACATGTTCTCGAATCATAAGATCTGAATGAAGCACAGACAAAGTATAGTTAAAATAGTCAATTATCCTTTATAATATAATTTATTAATCCTCAAATGAGGGAGATGCCCTTCAACAGTTTAATGTATGTACCTGCAAGTATTAGCAACTTCTATATTCTCTCAAATAATACGCTTACCGGAATACGATGCGAGTGCATCCTTCAATTATTCAATTGATTCGACAGCGTTGAGTCTTAATCTCACAAAAACAAATATGCACTCCATGTACATCACTTTAACCCCCTAACTATTATCGTACCCTTATTAATTATATGTTTCCAATTGAATTATCTGCCTCTTTTATACGATTGGCTAATATTTATTTACCCCTCCTCTAAAGTTTTACTCCATTTTCATTATCACGCTTCATTTGATTGGAAAAAAGCAATGAACTAATATATAAAATCGGAAAGAAACCCCAGACGTTTGTCAAAGGCAAAATCCGTGAACAGACCCATGTTACAATATACCTGACTTTGATGATCATCTTAATTAAATATAATGGCTTAGTAATTACGCATTACATACTTTTTTTAATGACATTTAGCTAAACAGTAATGTTAAATAGATATAACTTATGAAAAATAGATTCCATTCGGATAATACTGCACAGAATATGCAAACAATAATTAGAAAATAAACTTTTTTAATGTGAACTGTAAAACTATTCGCAAACCATACCTTTACTAACAACAGGAGTTACTTTCTAATTATATATTTAAAATTTCAACTCCTTTCCATTCAAATGAAACTCGTTTAAGCAAATCTGGCGAAAATAATAAATATAATGAATTAAATGAAGGATTGTGATCTGTTTGAGAAACGTAATTGAAAGAAATAGGGGATAGCTAATCGCGAAGAATTGGTGTAGATGTTAGTAAAATAGAGTGAATTGTAGCAGTTGGTCGTCTGTGATTAAAATAGGTTTGAAATGACTCCTGATTAGAGTAAGTGGTAAAAAGGAGTCGAATCTGCAGTATTCGGGAGGTATCTTACTCGAAGCTAGTAGTTGATAAGCTAGAACTTTATTATGTAATGCTAAGCTAAAATTCAAGTGCGGTGACAGTAATTTGAGAGTGTGCAATCATATGTAAACTGTGAAGAAAACTAATAATCCGTAATTGTATTTTTCTGATATTTCTCAATTAGAATTGTAACCTTATTGTCTATTTAATTTAGATTTACGATGGCTGAAGATTTCATTAATTCAGAGAAGGATTTAGACTTTTTTTTAAAAGAAAAGTAGCCCTTTTTGTGTATATTTGAGGAATTTGCTGTACAAACAGTATAAATCTCAGTACTGGAGTGTAATAAGGTTGTAAACAGAAGCAGAAGTAATTTTTGTATTGATTTTCTCGAATTTACAATAAGGCTTTCTCAAATTTTCGATTAATAGTATAATTTCGTCAAAGTATTCTTACAATACAGGATGACGAATAATTTTTTTCTCATATGTTTAAATAAATCTGTACGCTTATTTCATTATTATTATTCAAGTAATTATGATGTTTGAAACAAAAAATAATTTTTAAAAAAAAATGTTACATTCAATTAAGAAGTAAAAGCAATTCCGAAGTACATAAATTTAATTTCCGACTTACAGTCCATTTTATAAAACCTTTTTGTAAAACTCAAAGATTAAAAAAACATATTGTTAATTGATACACTTTTCCTTTGTGTAATATTTTCTAATAGATTACTTTTTGAAGAATTCATGAAACTGTACTTATAAACGTATAAAATGTAAATATGAAACGACATAAATCTAAATGAAGCGAGGTATAAACAAAAAAGAATTTATATTCTCTGTTCAGTTAAAAAAAAAATTAACTGTGTGACAAACCTCTTTTGAATGGTCTTAATATCATATTTACATATAAGCGAAAGGAAATGAAGCCCATTAGGAATATATTTCAGAATAAATTATAATTGTAGCCATTTTTAGATAAAAAAAAATAGATGGTATTTTTGAAACTTCTTTCATATATGTAAAAAAAATTAATGTGATGCAAATAATTCTTCAGTTTCATGTGCATTTGCACTTTATATGATAAATAGTTTCTCTTATTTCCTTTTAATATGCTTGGAAATTAATTTCCAATTTTCTGAAACACTGAAATATATTTCTTCTGAGTTGCAGTTCTAAAACGGGACATTTGCCAATTCAGAGTAAAATTTTCACCCTATAAAAGACAGAAAAGCGGAATGAGAAGTAAATAAATTACACCTTTTTAATACTTTTCTCCAGAAAATAATTTAGTTTTTTTTTCTTCCCGAAACTGCCCGATTTTCGTTTGAGTATGCCAACGCAAAGAAGATAAAAAGAACCTTTAATTACATTCATAAAAATAAAAGAATAAAAAAAAAATAAATCATAGATGTATAAGTGAAAAAAAAAGAAGAAAGAAATGGGAACATCATTCATAGGTAATCCACTGTAGCCCATCAAAGATGCAATTTTATACAAATGCTCCTTCCCCCGTCTTCAATCTACTCAACCTCTAAATCTTAAAGAGGAATAAAAATAATCTAAAAAAGTTGGAATTTATTTAAAATGATATTAATTCCCTCCGAAAAGTTTGTATCAAAAAAGATTAAAATGAAAAATAAAAAAAAAAAATTACTCTGACGGAAGATTGATCAAAAAATAAATTAGGACATTTTTCTCCCCTCCCCCCTCGTCTAACTCGCTTTCTTTAATGGCTACTAACAACAAAGGGGATGAAAATTAAAACGTAGAGAGAAAAGAGAAAGAATAGAAAAATAATAATTTTTTCTTCTACGAGGAGAGGAAAAAAAAAATGGAGCACGGTCGTTTGGCATTCTGACAGGAAAATTCTCACGAATGAAGATAACAGTTCTGAGGTGTTTGGTTAGCGGGGTTTCTATTAATTAAAAACCGCCTGTGAACGTACTCCTGGGAGAAAGAGAGACGCTACTCGAAGGAAAAAAATTGCGGATAATAGACAATATATTAAGGAAGCTCCAAGGAGAAAATGTCGCATTGGGTTGAAGATCTTAAGTGCTATACATTAGCTGTAACAGCAATTACAGATTGCTTTGATTCGGAATATTAAAATCACGCTTTATTTCTATCGAGTAAAGCGCTATTTTAAATTCAACAAAAGCAATGTAAATGTTTTCAAAAACTACCGATTCCCTTTTTGTTATGTGTGCTAAGATGCCATAAAATCAAATTTAATTTTAAACGAATTTATCTTATGGCGAAAAGCGATAATTGTCGTAAATTATGTATATTATAGTATTTCAATACTGGGTAGTATAACAGTTGTAAATTACATAACGAATATAATATTTTAAACACTTAAAATCTACTATAATGCATATATTTAAGAAACAATTTCACTTTTAAGCCAAGAGTTTAATAATCATCCCTTTTTTATAATTAAAACCAATAGAAATAGATTTTAACTTTCAGGTACTTATATATTTCTTCTGCAAAGATAATCGCATTTAAAAAAAAATATGTAAAAAAAGAGTAAAAAAATATGTGTTAAAATAAATAACTATATATACATTAGTAATCCATATGCGTATATTTAGGTACATATTACATAACATTCACTGCATTTATGACTTTCAAAATTTGCAGAGAATTTATATAAACATTCATTTCTATACACTGAATGTAATTATAACTTCAAAAACTTAATTGAATATAATACGAAAAAAAATTCGTTTAATGATTCAAATTTTCCATAATTGTTATACACATGCTGAATCATAACTAAAGTTTGTGAGTGTTTATAAGAAAATAGTTATGTTCATGTATAGGAAATTGCTCCTTTTTATTATGTAGGAATTATAAGCACTATAGGAAGAGTAGAGTTTGAGAAATGCGTACCAGAGGTTTAAAAACCACATTTTGAGAAAAACTCAAATGAACATATTTTTTTTCTGTGGCATAGTATACTTGTCATTATTTTAAAATTGATTTTTGGAACACGTTTTATTGATCAGTCTCATAAATAATACATCTACTGATTGAACGAAATGCCCTATGCGTTTTAACAGCGAAATGAGAAAAAAAATTGTAAGATTTGAAGCATTTAACGTATTACTTTAAGATATGAAACGCTTTTTAAATATGTCTACATATTTAACATATATTTAAAAAACATATTTACTTTCATTTAATAAAAGAAAATTTCATTTACCATTGATAAGTTTTGTATTGAAAATTATTTTAATTATTTAAATTTATTATTATTAACTTTCCGTTAATAACAATACATTTGCTTACAATTAAGTTCACTTTTTAAAGGAACTTTTGTTTCTTTTTTAATTTCTGCATGATTATTGTTAGAAGTAAAATGTTTTGTCACAGGTATTTTATACTGAGGACAAATGAATTCTCTCTCTCTGATTAACAGTTTCGATTGATTCCTAGTGTTGAAAGCCCCATTAAGAAAACCGATTCATCTTATTTATTTATTTGCTAGTTAAAGGATATTTATTTTTCTTGCCTTTTTATAATTCGGAGAAATAATACAAAATCAGATCTTCTTGAGCTTGTATTTTAAAGGAAAACGAGAATGTCATTTACCAAATATCACACATACTCTCGACATGAAAATTATATATATTACAAGGTTGTTTGTTACTGACAGAGTAATAAAAGATACGGTTATAAGGGCTGTTTATTCTTCTAAGAGGATTTTTTTTCTGAAGCAATCAAATAAGCCGTTACAGGCATCCTCATATTTTGTACAAAACATTATACTGTATCATTTCACACCGCATTTAAAGGTTTAATTCTTCTCGATACGTATCGAGTTGGCGCATTATAATTGTTCAGAATTTAGAGAAGTGAAGTGAAGTGAGATGGAGTTTAATGGGGTAAGAGCCAGATGAGACCCAGCTACACCAAACAAGGTATAACTATTATCTAGATGATTGAAATAGTGATTGAAAGTAATTTTAAGGGCACAAAACCGAGATGTGGTTATGCACCAAACAAGGTAAGTGAATGAGTGTGAAGCTAGTAAAACATAAAAATGATGTCTAGGCGTGTGGAATAGCTGAAAAAAGAGAAATTAGTTGACCAGAGGGAGGGTCGAAAATAGAGAAGGATCGCTAAGGTATCCTGGGGTTGCTTCAACAGTGTTTACCAAAAAAAGTAATCCACATGAGAAAGAAAAAAAAAGATTACACGATGCCTCGGGGGAGCACAGAATTTAAAACCTTAGAATATAAATTAAATATTTCTATGCATCTTTATAAAATTTTGAGCATTTCGGAAAAAAAAATTCTAGTGATGATTATACATTTCATAAACAAAAAAAAAAAAAAAAAAAAAAAAAAAAAAAACACTAAGAGATTATACATAAATAACAAAAAACCAATATCCCCATTAATAATTAATGTCTTTAAGCAATTATTTTACTAATTTTTCTATTGCATTGTTTTCTTAAATTTCCATTTCGTAATATATTTCATTAACTAATTACGTAACAGAGTAAAAATCTTCTATGAAATATTGTAAAGTCTTAATTATTACCAATAAATAACTGAGATATCTTGGGAAAGTTTTTATTAATGTTAATTGTTCCTTATATATATAACAAACATATATATATATATTGTTGTAAATTACAGCTGTTAATGTTGTACTGTTTGGTATCAATCAAAGTCATTGATTGAAGTAATTCAAAGTATCATAAAGTTCTAATTATTTTTGAAATACAGTAAAATTTCAATTATTGCTAGGAAATGAAATAAAAACTTCTCAACACAGTTACCATCTGAGGTTATACATTTCTATTTCTATTAGGGATTTTTGATCTTTCGAAGGTCATCTTTGTAGAATTCTTCAAATCGAACTTCATTTTCTACATACTGATAGTTATTTCAATCTATGCCTTTCAGGAACCAAATAAATCACCTTTAATAGCTGTAACTTACAATATTTTGTACGTAAGGAATAATCAATATCCAGAATAAATGTTATTCCAATGTCTCAGTTCTTTCTTAATAATAATTAAAATTTACAATAACTTCTCATACATAAAAATGTAGCACATTTCAAAGAAAAGTGTATACCTATTCTTTAAAAATATACACAATTTTAATTCTTTCACAGATATTTGACACATAGAAGAAGCATATTAAACTTTAATGAATTAATTAAATCAGAGTTCATATTAAAACAAAATGTAAGTGATTTATATTCTCAAAATCCTTTTGGAAAAATAATAATCATTAATGTCAGAAATATATTTTTCACAAATGTGATAAGAATTAATGGAATATTACATAAATAAGTATAATAAGTCATTTTTAAAAATAGTTCTTCTACTAACCATGAATTCATTAATATTCTTAATGGATCCGTATAATTAAAATTTATAATCGTTTCATAATTATTAATATAATAGGTTGTCTTTAATAAATCTAATTATTCTATAATAGATCAAAATAATGAACGAGTTGAAATTACTACATTAAAAGTAGTCAACTATTTTTTAAGAAACATAAAATAAATTATTAATTATAAGAAATTCGTAAAAGATTTTCAGACAAATTGAACTTAAATCTTTATTTTAAAATTGAAGTAAAATGTATTTGCCAAAACAAATTTCAGAAAATAACCATTTAATGAAAATAACTTATTTTTATGTTAATGATTTCTTCATTATAACGTTTGTTAATTTCGTAAAGTAAAAAAAATAAAAGGGAAGAATCATACAATGCAAATCATGAACAAAAACAGCTTTTTTAATAAAACAAATGTATATCTTCAATTCGTTTTTCTTCTGAAATTATTACAGTAATATTTTAAAATTAAATTTCCAGATTTTGATTTTTTTGCACTCTTGAATGTTTACTTCTGAAATATTTTTATTATATGTAAATTAATAATGAGGAAATATTTAATCTAAAACACATTAAAAATTTTATAGCAATGAGTTTTATATTTTTATTAGGTACATTATTTATCATTAGTAAAGCAAATTTAATCTTTATATTAAAAAAAAAATTAACTTTGTGGTGAGAAATTTTTAAAAGTGTTCAAAAACACAAACAATTTCATTCACCAAAACATTTATAGTAATAAAAAAGTAACCACTTTTATGGGAAAAGTAAGCAAAGAAGGCAACCAAAACACTAATCTTCATTATCTTTTATTTTAAAACCTTTTAATGGATTATATTTTCTGAAGTGCATATCTCAATACCAAAAATTAGTAGAATTCTTTTAAAAACCTTATTTTTTTTTCAAAAAAAGAAAGCAAGTTTACTTTAGCATTTCGCATTTTCAATATTTTTCCTTTCAAAACATGTTAATACTTAAAAGTCAAAATTATGGGATTGGGAGGGGGATCCTTCCCTCTTGCCCACATACTTCAAACTCTCGTAGAGTTGATTCATTGGAAAGGATTTTTATTTCTTTTCAGAATGTCGCTACGAAGGGCTCTTAAAATGCTCTTGTCAGTAACACAAAAGCGCCTACGTGTGACAAGTAATTGATTTTTTTAAGGAGTAAAGCCATTTTGTTTCCCTTTTTTTCAACCACTTATTTAAAAGGAAATGACAAGTACTTTACTTCTAAGACATGAATGTTTTTTTTTTTTTACTTTTTGCTCAGTGCTTTCTTAAGGATCGAAATTTGGTTTCGACAAATTTTTCTTCTTTTTTTTTAAGTGATTTTTTTTTTGTAGTCAGTTTTGATTTTTAAGTTGAACATGCATGTTCTTTTGGTTTTGACCACTTTTATCGCAAATGCAATTTGACACTATTCAGTTTATGCAATCGATAGAACCTTAGGTAGCTTTAGTTTTAAATTTATAACGACTGGAATTCTGTTGTATATTTTGTTAGTAAGAAAAACAAATGTGATTTTAGTAGTTGAGGAAAACAATTCTTTAAAAGAAAGTCATTTTATTCATTTAACTGATATTTTTTAATCTTTCGAATAAAAGCATTGTAAAAAGGAGTGTAGTTATTATTTTAGAGAAATTGTACATATTTTAAGGAATTTAAGGTCAACAGTATTAAAAGAATTTTTTTTTCTTATGATATTTATGTTTTTTTGACATACCTAAATTAAACTAATTTAATAAAAATTAAAGCTTTTAAATATGTGCTAATAATAAGATCTAGGGTACTCAACAAAATTAAAATATTAAAGTACATTTATAGTCACTGAATCAATTAAATCCATTGCTTTAATTTATTTAAATTCATTTAAGAGAGGGAGTACTAAAGTTTTTAAGGACGTTTACCTTAGAATAATTTTGTCTAATTGTTTGCCACTCAGCGTAGATATTACTTAAAGAATTTAATTTTAATATATAAGTAATCTAAATTTTCATTAATATTAATTTGTAGATGATCTTCATGGTACGAAACAAATTTTTTTAATAATTCTTTTGCAAGAAATGAAACTAGGAACAATTTTTAAAATGTTTTAAATATATTCTCAAGATGTTTACACTTTGCATATTTTAGATGCATTACACTTTCATAATATTAAATTGAACTTATCTGTAGAAGTATTTAAGCTATTCAAATAATGTCAAAAGTGAGATTTAATATGCATTTAAAATATTTGTAATATGATGAGATGTTTTTGAGCACTGTCTATATACTTTGTTTTAAGGTACATTTCAATTAATTGTGCAAATAATCTTTCCATTATAATCGAACAAATTCTTGCAAAACGTGCAATATATTTCACTCAAACTTACATTTTATTTATTTAGTTCATAATTTCAAACAGTAAACCCGGCTTTTTTTTTAAAAAAAAAACTGGGCATTTCCTCTTAATTAAAATTTATCGCAATTGTATCATTTATAGATTATTTGTAACATTTATTTCCGAAATATTTTTAATTTATAAAACAAAAATCTAAGCCACATAAAAAAGGTTTCCTTCATATTAAAATAGTTTATACATTTTTTTTTAATGATTAACACTTGACATTTCTAAATATATCGGACCGCATTTGTTGAGCAGCAATTTAATTAAACAGCATTGAATGAAATTTCTTAATTTTCTAGTAAAATTTCTCAGACATGAAATGCTTTTATATGTGAAATAAGGTTCATGTCTGTCTAATTATATAGTTAGCACAAAATTAAGCAGCTGATATTTCCGTAGATTAAAATCTGGCATAACACAAATTATGTATTGCAGAAAATTATTTTCGTGTATTTTTCTAAATAGCTTTAAAGGCACTTAATGTGGAAGTATAAATTTTACATTTAGGATTAGCAATAATAAAATGATTCTAGACCTCGCCAAAGCACAATAACATTTTGTTCGTATTAGATCACTTTGATAACAGAATAATTAGATTATATAATTTCTTAAAAAAAAAAAAAAAACAGTAATTTATATAAACTCGACACCTAACTCTCCTAATGAATACTCGAAGGATTCCTTCTTCTAAAGAAGTTCAATAAATGAAATCTATCATACATACCTTTCAGAACTGGATGACTCAAAAATAACAATTGTAAGTAGGTAACTGTATTTTCCCATTAACTACGATCACTATCTATTAATCACTATGAAAGCCGTGGTAGCCTAGTGGTCATGGTTTCGGATTCGTGGCCGACAGGTTTTCGTTCAGTCGCGGGTTCGATACTTGGCCGCCAAAGACCCGCAGTGTAGCCGGGGCTGATGCACGTTAAATCTGTTGGAGCCCAAACCCCTCCCGGTGGCATAGTGTTGGAGTTAGGAGAGGGGATGCAAGCTCAGGTGACGTCCTCGTCACTTGACCGTGGTTCAAAATTACGAGGCCCGACGCCATTAACCCTCGTGTTGCTTCTAGTGCGACGTTAATAGAAACTAAACTATTAATCACTATCCTCTAACCCTTAACTTTCTACTTCTTAACATAACTTTCCAATTCCATCTATAGTCATTTTTGCTTAATTCTTGCATACATTTATTCTATTTATTTCAATATACTTCTTTAGCTCATCTAATTTTCGATGACAGAATTTTATTTGGGTGGGTTTGGATTTTATTTTATGTTATTCACCTCATTAAATGTCTGCAAGGTTTATTAAGGTATGATGTGAGATAGCGTAATGTTACATTCTAATTCTGATCTTCAAGTATTTAATTTTATAGAATATTTATTTAGGGATATACCGAATACTTCCATGAATAAGTTGAATTTTTTTTTTCGTTTAAATTGATAGGGGAGGGGTGTATTGTCATATATACGGATCTCTTAGTTCAGAAAATAATTTGGATACTTAGTCGTTAACCACGCGCAAAGAATAAATCATCAAATGTAGAACATTATAGTACATATTTAATGAAAAAAAGACTAAATAAAAGTGAATTTTTTTTTTACGAAATTAAGCTTTTATTTTTTTATTTTTGGAAATATTTACATTATTAGTTTGTCGAGTCTTTGCAAAACGAGATTTCTGACATTGATAATATTTTCTTAAGGCAAAATCAGAAACGTACGTTAGAAATAATAGTAGGATACCATAGATAATGCTCATATAAAAACAATAATGAAAGAGAAATATTGCTTTAATCTTCTAACATATAGCATGAGTGTTTAGAATGTATTCTTTATGTAAAAAGGAAAAAAATATCATTTGAATACATTAAAGTCCGTATCAGAATTAGAAGGTCTGAATTGTTAATTAAATTCACGCTCACGCATTGAAATATCTGATTGAGTATCGTAATTTCTTTCAGTGTATTCCGTTTTAGAATTTATGTCCACTTCATATGCAAAATCCTCCTCCTTGCCAACCAAACAGTTATGGATGCAGGCACTTTTTAGAAACTCAAGCTATCTTTTCTTATATCTTTTCTTATTTTTTAAAAATAATTTACTTTGATCCACTATCATTAATCTACAATGAAATGAAAGAAAAGTACATGTGCAAGTTGATCCCTTAAAATAATTTGGTATATTAAAAGACCAAGAGATAAAATAAACAGTGAAAGAATAAATAAATTTTTCTTATTATAGATAATTTAAACTTAAATTATTGTCGTTTGCATGTCAAGACGCCAGGTCATTTTCACTTACTAAAAGTTATTATACGTACAAATTTGCTTCGTGATAGATTATAGTTATAATATTAAATTTTGATATAAATTTTAGTAAATCTTCTATTGAAACGTTAGAAATTACTTATTTGATATATGGTGATACATAAAAGTCAACAACACAAGTAAATGAAAGTTACAACTAATTTAAATGTGGGTGTGAAAGTGTTGAATATAAATTCACCATGAATTTCTCGTTGAAACTTAAACAATTATTTAGTATTTTTACAAGGACGTGTTTTTTATATTAAGAAAGATGGCAATGTGAATTAGAAAGAAACTTTTCGATACATGATAATGATAGCTTTTACACAATATTGCTAGGTCCCATACAGCGATGTCTGTTCTACATTATTTTGCTAAGCATTCTGATGCAGTGATAAATCCTTTTATTCTTTCGACTGACTGTTTTTTTTTCTCCTTCATAAGCTTAAGATGTTCATAAAAAGATAGATTTGAAAATTTCTGGAGTATTTAATCAAATGTTACGCGTGTTTTGCGAACAGTTAGTTCTAATGTCTTTAAACAGGTTTCGATGAACATTCAGAACACACATTGAAATTTTATGAATTAGGGAATCACATAAAGAGGATAATTTTGTTTGAATGTTAATAATTTTTGCAGAATTATATAAACTTAACAGTTTCAAAAATCAAAGTTGTTAATTGTATTTAATGATTTATAAAAAAAAAATAAATTATACTTAAGTATTAATAGATTTTTGACATAATTTATTGTTAGATGAAAGGTTATAACGTTATATTATTTATTGTTCTTAATCAATTTATATTTATTTGTATAAACATATAGTAGAATACATACTTACGTGGTTGATTGGCTTTCAATTGCAAAGAAAAGTCCACGCAAATAAATAATTAGATTATTTGGCTGAAAATCCAAATTTGACCTGATTCTGACTTACAGACCACCAGTTTGTTACAACTACTATTTCATCTGTTTATTGATTGAGGATACATGGCAATTAAGAATCATAATTTATTTTCATACTGAAGTAAATGCGCTTTGATGGACAAATAAATGCATATTAAAATTTTTATTGTTGTACAGTTTATATATATTGTTTCATTTATACGTAATTCATATTTTTCATATTTATAGTTTTTTTTTAATTCTTTATACAATATAAATTTCTTTACAGTAATATCATTTAATATTCTAATTCTATACAAATTCATTTGACAAAGATGACAATGCGAAATCTTAATAAATCATATCTTTGCAATCACATTCAAAAGTTGAATAATGTGATCAGTGATTTATCTTTCATATCAAGAAATGATTTCTTAAAGAATCATCTTCAGCCAGTCGCTGTAGTAAGATATCTATACCAAGAGTAATAAAAAAAGAATGAAATTTAAAAGTAAAAAAAAAAAAGCTTATTTCAAAAAAATCTTAAAGACTTTTTAAATACTCAATTTTTAAAAGGTTTGACTTGTTGATCAGATTAAATGTTGTTTTTTTAACTTTTTCTTGGCTCTTTTAGAAAGAGCCGTTTTTTTTGGAGAAAAAAAAATCAAAACTTTTTTTTACCCTTCTTCATAATGGGTTTTCAAGATAGGGAAAAGTTTGCGATATATCTTCAGTCATCCTTCAAAGAAGTCGACAAGTTAATGAAATTTACATTATCTATTCAGAAGGGGGAAAAAAGCCACTTATCATTAAGATTCAAAAACATCAGAAGTAAAAAATTAAATTTAAAAAATCTAAGCAAACAATATTTTCTTTTGAAATTAAAATATACGCAAATTAGAATTTCAGTGCCTTTAAGATCGTAAGATCATTATCATTTCCAAAATTAGACTTCATAATAAACTAAAAAAAATTTCATCCCTTTTGAAATTGTTTTTAGTACTCATTTCAATTTTTAATCCTATTGAGAGCTCAAATATAATTTTCCTTGAGGTTTATATTAACTCTTTTATCGACAAGTAGCAAGAATTATAAATAAAATATGAGAGCCTTATTAAAAGAATTTATTTTGCCATTTATTCGTGATAACATTATCCTCTAAAAATCTCATTAAGTTTAATTTTTTTGTTAAAAACTATTTATTTTTGAAAAATGGAGCTGTTTATAATCAAACATAATAAATATTAATAAAAATTACCATGTTCTCAAGAAAGTTTCAAACCTTCTCATTAAATTTACAGAATAGTCATACACATATAAATACCTTTATATTTGCTAAATTAAAGCTTTTTATCTTTATCTTATATGAATGTATAACATTAAAAGAACTCTTCTTAAATTTATCTTCATAAATAAATTAAAAATAAATTCATACAGGACACTTTTTTTCTCGAATTTATTAGAAATAATTTTTTATTGTTTATTCAAAATTATTTATTTAGAACCTTAATAATTATAAATCGTGTCTAATAATTATTTTAAATTTACAGATTTCATATTATTCAACACAATACTAACTAATTAACTAAATAAATTTATGAAATAATGAATAATCACAAATAATATCAAACATAACACTAAATTTCTAAACTTGTTAGTGCATGAAACTATTACTTCGACAAAAAAATACTTATATAATAAAAAAATTGCCTTATGTTTCCATTATGATTAAAAATAATCTTATTTAATCTTATGAAAAGTTTTATACTCACTCATACTTAAATTTAATTTTTAAAAATGATTTTTGTTTTAATGAATGAATAGTGATGCTTTTTTCTTAAAAGGGAGCACAACATTTTTTTTATTAAATTATGTCATTTTTGGTTAAAAGTAATGTTATTAGTCTCTTTCAATCAATTTTATTAAATAATAAATACCAGTTAAAACTTCTTGAATTCCATTACTATATCAACTGTAACACTTAGGACATATAGTTCCTTCATGGTGATAATCAGGAATCAGGAAATAAAACACGCGAGGCTTGTTTAAAATTAAAATTTTAAAAACAAAATCTTTCTTTTGATATATATGATGAATGAATTATTAAAATTTTGCAATAATTTTATCATCAGCAGAGAATCTGGAAAACTATTAGACTTCGAAAGTGTTTTGGAAAAAACTTTTTTTTATTAACAATTTTTAAATTCGAGTTAAAATCATGGAAAATATTCGAGTTTAAGAAAACATTAAAAACATACATAGTGCTCTATAAAATATAATGCAATTCCAAATATGATTTTGCAGCAGTTTGTAGAATATCTTCTGCAAAAGAATAACCATGTTTAATTTCATTAGATAAATTAAGAGTCATATAACTACTAAATGTAATAAATTGAGCTTCTCTTAAGCTTTCTTCAAATCTATATTTCTTTTAAAATTTCATTGTAAGGATAATTTTTTTCTTGAATGGGTTAGATAATTTATGGTGTAATAAGTTAATTTTAAATATTTATAAAAACTGTAAATAATTTGTAAAGTATTTCTTCGTGATAACGCATTTTTCATATTATTTCGTGATAAATTGATATTCGAGCGCACACTCCTAAAAAAGATTTTCATTAGAATACATAATTTTGATTTCATGACATAAATAAATGCTCAGAATTAAATAAATAAAAGAAAAACGCTTTACATTTAATTCGATTTTTAAATTTATAATGCCTATTATAATCATTATTAAAATGCTTCCAATTTTAATATGTATCTAACATTAGACCGATTTCAAAATATGCATGAAACATAATACTTGCGGTACAAATTATGCAAAACGATATGATATTGTCTTAAAGATAATATCATAAAAATGGCATAATAATATTATCATATTATAACTTGCACAAAATAATGAAAAATGAAATTTTGAGAAAATGAGCTTTAAAGTTGATTAGAAGTAGCATGCGCACATTTTTAATTATACCTATTATACCTCGTGGAATAATTATAATATTTTTATGTGGTTTGTTTTAAAATATTCAAGAAACTCTGTACGTTAAAATGTACTTTTTCCATAAAATTGAATTGTTTTAATACTTAAAGGTCGCGAGATCTCATAAACAATAAAACGCAAGATAGAAACGTTTGTGTACAGGAAATAAGACACATTAAACAAGTGTGTATATTCTTGTATTTATTTCTTTATATAATAGTAAGTATTCTCAAGAGATGTTTTTATCACAATTTATATTTATACTGTTGTCAGGTTTAAAATTATTTCATTCATTTCAAAGCAATGTTTTATCAGATAAAAACAAATATAGGCACGAATAAATTGTTTTAAGAGCTGAGGTGTTAAATTATTTTTGAAAATACTTCTTTTTTTTCTGAATAGAATTCAGAGCTGTAATTCTAATTTAATGAAAAAAGTTAATATTTTTTCAAAAGAATTGAATTTATGAAGGTATTTGTATTGAATGTATTGGTAATTAATGTATTTGTATGAATGTATTTGTAAGAATTGAACTTATGAACTCTATTCTATTCTGTACAAGAAACTTGCAACTATTAAATTATTCAGTTAAATATTAGAATTAAATTAAACCATAATATGACAACTGAATGGAAAATTTATTGGTTCACACAATAATTCACTCAGTCGGTCAGTGATTCAATCAATCAATCACTCGTTCAAACCCTCACTCATTTTCTCATTCTCTCCCACCCTTCCTCACTCACTCGATCACTCACTCATTCACTCGTTCATTTACTGATTCATTAATTCATTCCTTTAATGCAACCAGAAAAGATATTCAAAACACGCTTTTTTTTAAAAAGTGATCGGATCATGATCTTTCAAAGGCTATAATAATAGTCCTTGCGTGTATAATAACATTTTAATACATAAAATATTATTGTAATAAATAATATATTATTGTAATACTGCTTTTCCCACTTCTGTTTGTATAATAAATAAATCATATTCACACGCAAATTTAGAAACTGATTTTGAATAGAAACGTTATAAAAAACATCCCATTTTTTATTTTATTTTTACCACACATATTTTGCATACTTTTGAAGATGAAAAATGCTTGTCATTGATAATACTGAAATCTATGTTAATAACAGTTGAGTAAAAATAATGTTCATACAATCTTCTTTTTTTACATTTAGTTATATAAATTTTTACGCTTCACAGTCGAAAGGCAATTGAAATGTCATTACCACATTCTAGACATCTATTCTGAATAAAACAGAAAATTCTAGAGTTATTCACAAATTTTTCTTGTAACCATTCAATTACTATTCGGCACATAATTTAGATTTCATACAATTATCTCTACAAATTTTTACCATAACTCATATAAAATGTAACAACTCTGTGAATTTCTGTAACATGATGTCCAAAATATTCGCATAATTAATCTTGCGACAATGTCCAAGGTCCTATTTCACGCCTACAGAATACTCCTGAATGCCAGCTTTCACAGTCAGGGCGTTAATTTCAAAACATTTAAGATTCCTTTGAAAAGAGAATTAATGACCGACCACCAACATGTGATTTGAATACACATTTTAAATACGCCGAGTTTTGAAAATTTTATACAAAATTCAGTATCGAATCACATCTGTTTGAAAAATATTCATTCATTTTTAATTTTGATTCTTCTTATTTTAACACGTTTTATAGTAAAATGGAAAAAATATATTAATGAGAAAAAAAAACCATTATTAAAGAACATTTTTTTTTTCTCGAATTAATAGGAAAACATTAATATTTTTCGGAAGCTTCATTATTAAAAAGAGAAAAATTTTATTTCGCCAATTTACATTTAAAGTACACGTATATAAAAGGTCAATTGAAAAGTCCCTGGCCTGACACATACATGGCGCTACTAGAATTAAATCCATATGTTTTTTTAGTTAGCCCTAACCCTCAAAAGATGCATGTATAAATTTGACAGCTGTCGGATCATTAGTTTGTGAATATAGCATTTTGAGTGAAGCAACTTTTGTTATTGTGAAAAAAATGGATAAAAAGGAATTTCGCGTGTTGATAAAATATTGCTTATTGAAGGGAAAAAATACAGTTGAAGCAAAAACTTGGCTTGATGCCGAGTTTCTGGACACTGCCCCAGGAATATCAACCATCAAGGATGGGTATGCTAAGTTTAGACGTGGTGAAATGAGCACCGAAGACGGTGAACACAGTGGACGTCCAAAAGAGGTTGTTACCGACGAAAACATTAAAAAAATCCACAAAATGATTATGAATGACCGTCAATTGAAATTGAATGAAATAGCAGACACTCTAAAGATATCAACTGAACGTGTACATCATATCATTCACGAATATTTGGGTATGAGAAAGCTCTGTGCAAAGAGGGTGCCGCGCGAGCTCACTTTTGATCAAAAACAACGACGAGTTGATGATTCGGAGCAGTGTTTGAAGATGATCAAGCGTAATAAACCCGAGTTTTTGCGTCGATATGTGACAATGGATGAAACATGGCTCCATCATTTCTCTCCGAAATCCAATCGACAGTCATCCGAGTGGACTGCATACGATGAACCCGCTCCAAAACGTGGGAGAACGCAACAGTCGACTGGCAAGGTTATGGCTTCTGTATTTTGGGAGGCGCATGGAATAATTTTCATTGACTACCTTGAAAAAGGAAGGACCCTCAACAGCGACTATTACATAGCCTTGTTGGACCGTTTGAAGGACGAAATTGCTGAAAAACGGCCGCATTAAAGAAAAAGAAAGTGCTGCTTCACCAAGACAATGCACCGTGTCTCAAGTTAGTGAAAACGATGGCAAAAATTCATGAATTGGGCTTGGAAATGTTTCCTCATCCACCGTATTCTCCGGCCCCCAGCGACTATTTCCTGTTCTCAGATATCAAGAGAATGCTCGCTGGGAAGAAATTTTCGTCGAATGAAGAGGTGATCGCCGAAACTGAGGCCTATTTTGAAGCAAAGGACATATCGTACTACAAAAATGGTATCGAAAAGTTGGAGGGTCGCTATAATCAGTGTATCACCCTTGAAGGGAATTATGTTGAATAAAAAAAACTAATTTTGTCAAAGAAATGTGTTTTACTATAGTAGGCCGGGGACTTTTCAATTGACCTGTTAGTAGTAAAGACAAAATTTATTCGAAGTAGACATTACAGACAAAAAGGCTCCCATTACATGGCAAGTCTCACAGTAAGAAGAACCTATTGCATAGTGAAATAGTGTTTATTCATCATGTGCTAAGGCTGTCAAGCGGTTTTCAAGCTCTTAAATTGAAAATTTTTTGAGACCTCGCTAGCAATAAATTAAGTTTTGCACTCTGTAAAGAGAGTTCCTAGAAGCAAAATTCTGATTGTTAGGATATTCTCCTGCCCTTGGCTGAAAGCGTGATCGTCAGTGTAAGAATTCATGGGAGGAAAGTCTGCTATTTAAGGGAAGTACCATACTGGCGTCAGATGAGTTGCTATCATTGGCTGCCATATAGGAATTTGTTTATTTCTTAAGAAGTATAGATTTGTTGAAATTAAAATTTGTTAGTAGCCATTTTGGCCTTGGCTATGCATAGAAGAACTATTGGTGAAAGCGGACAGCTTTTATACATTAGGAAAAGGGCTTTTTGAAATAAGTATATTATAGATGCTAGGGAAACTGACTGGCAAATAAAATTCGCGCCACTTTCGAGAGAAAATGAAAGTAAAAGAAGCAGAGCTATATCTAACAAATTTTAATTTATGTATATTTTACGTTTTAATTTTACGTTTTAATGGGTTTTTTTAAAATTTGTAATAACATGACCATGTGTTTGACACTTTAGATCCCGAGAGAATTCAGGGTCATTAATTAAACAAACCAAAACATAGAAATTAGATTAAATCGTATAAGAAAATTCAATGAAAGAGAAAAGTCATGGCTCAAATGAAAATAGATGAAAAAATAAAAA
>BMAW01051641.1:141736-155546 GCA_019974015.1 Nephila pilipes
ACAATTACAGATTATTGTGTAATAAAGGAAGTATTTTTAAAACAAAAATAATTAAAGACTACTTCTGTAATTAAAATGATCTAATGCAAAGTATCGTCACCAATGTAACAACGCAAATCAATATAATTGGCGAAGGTGCTCACATAATCTTAGAAAATATTCCTAATTATATAATTTATTGAAAATAGTTAAAATTATTAAATCATTCTAAGACATTTTCTGGAAATTTTAAAAAGAAATATGCAGCTTAAAATTCATTAAGGAATTAAGCATAATACTATAGATTAAAAAACAATTAGAAAATATTATACTGGTAGAGCTATCTATACATATGGGAAATATTAAACAATTAATTTTGCTTAGAACAATTTATATTTATGGAATTTAATACACTACTGGCTGATTTTATGAAATATTAATTGTTGGTTATTATTAAAATATATAAATATTATACAATAATTATATGCTGTCGTATTTTCTAGATGTAAGTGTGTGTTTTTTTAAAATAAATAATTAAATAGTCGTGAGCTTATGCAATATGTTTTGAATTTTTACACACATACGATGTATTGTACATTACACCCCCCCCCATTTGATATTTTTAAACATTTTGTGACTCCCGCCCGAACCGAGCGTCCTCTTGTGCCATCACTAGATTCAATTATTAAACACTACGATACAAATAATTACAGAATCACCACAACAATGCTTCAACAATTTATTAGTATATATTTACTATGACAGAAATGATTGTGCTCTCTCGGGTAAGTTTTCTAATACCTTAGTTCAACCCACCAATAGTAATTTAACAGACTCTTACCACTAGTCCTTCCTCAACTGCAATTCAGAGTCTGGAACAACTGTTGAAAACACTAGGCTATATCCTTCTACAGCAATCTTTGCTCGAACCCTCTATTGTAAACTTTAATTCCTCCTTTCTCCTATCTAACGCTTCAGCCTCACCTCTCCTACAGCTTCTCTCTCAGATACTCTTTCAGATACTCTACTCCTTCTGACGGAGTTTAAATATTTCTCAATTCAACCTCTTCACTTCATTCCTAACTGCTTTACATACTAACTTTACGTATCACGTTTCATTTTTGGTTGGGCAAAGGTTGTTTAGCGAAAGCAATCAATCTCAATTAAAAGTCCCCAAGGTTAGTGAAGAGAAACCATGAATTCCCTACAGAAATTCCCTACAGAAACACAAATCATTTTACCCCTGCCTCATTGAAACATAACAAGGGGAAATCAGAACTATTGAACTGAATCTTCCAGGCCAAGTATACTTGTCTTAGGAAATTCAGTTTTATAGCGATATACTCATGAGGTATTTACAAAGGCATTTATCTGGGTACATTTCAGACATCTATCATTCAAAATCCTTTTAGACAACATTCTTTATTTTACCCTGGTTTCATTGAAACGTAATATGTATAAAATTAGAATCCTTTAATTAGAGCCCATTAACTTCCTGTCTCAAGAAAAAATGAGTTTTGTATCAGTTTACTCATGGGACGTGTAGACAATTTTCTTTTAGTTGTTCAATTCAAACATCTATTCTTCAGAAATACCTGAAGCTCACGTGCATTATCTTATCGCGTGCTTATGGAAACATAACGTTTTTGCAATTAGATTCCTTAAATTTGAAATCCGATTAATTTCCTGTCTTCGATAAAATTGGGTTTCATTTTAGTACACACATGTGGCGTGTATATAGTTTTCTTTTGTTATGTTAAATTCAAACTCCCATCATTCAGAAATGCCTACAGTATGCTCACATTATTTTATTTTAGGCTTATTGAAAAATAATAGGGAAATAGTTAGATTCCTTAAATGAGACTCCACTAATTTCTGTCTCCGAAAAAAACGAGTTTTGTTTTAATACACACATGTGACATGTATGCAGTTTTCTTTCAGAATGTTAAATCAAACATTTATCATTCAGAAACGCTTAAAACAAGCCTCCATTTTTTTTATCCTTGACTGAATGAAATCAGATTCATTGTATTGAACCCTACTGAATATCTCGTTCCATGTCTCCGGAAAAACAATTTTTTTAGTAATGTACCTGGGGAGTGTATATCAATGTATTTCATTGGTTATGTTTGAAGCATTTATCATTCAGAAACCTCAAATACTTAAAACAGGTCTTACTTCATTTGATATATTTTATCATCCACTGAATGAAATGTATGAAATCAGATTCATTATATTGAATCCTACTGAATATCTCGTTCCATGTCTCCGGAAAAACAAATTTTTTAGTAATGTACTCGCCGGGTGTATACAAATGCATTTCAATGGGTATGTTTGAAGCATTTATCATTCAGAAATCCCAAATACCTAAAACAGGCATTACTTCATTTGATATATATACACAATCACCGAAATTTCACCGACTTCAATAATAAATGAGACGTAATCATCAGAATATGGACTCCCATTCCTCGTTTCAAATGAAGAATCAATCTTTAGAGGCGCACGCTTCACTATTTCAGATCATCAATAAAGAAACTAATCTAAAAGCAGAGGTACTCTAAAAAGCCAATAAAAGTTTTTACTTTTAGTTGTTCCCACATCCAGCTTATTGACCGAACAGGCACGTTGCAGACGCAAAAAAATTACGTACTTAATGACTAAAGAGTAGAATGAGACTTTTTTTTTTTACTCCCTTTCTGTAAGTTTGAGGACTAGCTTTGCTGTGTTTCTGAACAGACGAAGAGGGGAGGAGTAGCGATACTAAAATAAAAATCTATTATTTGTGACTTGTAAAGACAAGTTCACTTTTTATCATTTTAGTTAAAATTTCAGACAATTGAGTTTCCTTGTAAGCGTTCAAATCTAGGCCAGTCCCATTTGTTCTTCCTACGTAAAGAGGCTATTGATATTGATTAGGGGACGTCCACTAATTTACATTGGTGACAGTTTACAAATAGGTGTTTGCTAAGGCTCGGAAATTTTTGATGGGAAAACCTTTATCAAAATGAAAAATAAATAAAAGATATTCTTTTATTATTTTTTTTAGATTTGTAAGTCTCGACTCAATAAAAAAAACTCTATGAATGAAATAAGTCATGATTTGCGGACGAACGCTTTTATGAAGCACCAAATATTTAGATAAAAAACCATTCGATATTCATAAGTTATGAAAGCCTGATGATGTAGTTTGAATAATGTGTGTGTATGATAATATTTAAGATAAATTATTACTTGATTAGCCACTTGGCATAACTTATGAATAGCAACCCAGGATCAAAGGCCGCAGGAACTGCCTTCTTAGACCCCGACCGCAGACTTCTTAGGCCCCGACAGACTTTAACTAACACATGTTATTATTTATATATTTAGCATATGTACTGTTATATGTATAAACATTAGATAAAATTTGTTCGGGTTTCAAAAATAATATTAAACTGAACACTCTTTGAATCTAGAAAGTAAATTCACCTTCAGGATTAGATTCTCAGATAAAACTGGCAGCAATTTCTTCAAAAAATCATATAATAATAATGCATTTATTTATTTTATGTAAATCTGAGCACAAAAATAAATAGAATGTTCTATCAACGTTGAACGTGAGAGCTTATAAGCCATGGTGAGATAACGAGGACGAAACCTCAGTTTGTACATCCCTCGCCGAACTTCTTCAACGTAACATATAAAGACATTAAATTGCTTCACTGGACTAAAGGTGTAACAATCTTTATTTCTCCACATGACGATCTCGTAGTAGAATCAGGATTCAAAGCTGTAGTTTGAATTCACAATTATCATGACGCAACGTGAGCTGTACACGAACCTTCTCTCATCTAACATTTGGGTTTACTTTCCGAATTTTGTTTTTAAGTTTCCAGCTCCTTTACAACCAAATGAAACGTGATTATGCACATTAGATTAACATTACTTGTATAACAAACGGTTTTAAAGAAATACATAGAAAGAGATAAAAAAAATCAGTTTTTTGAAAAAATGGTAGTAAAGTTAGCAGTGATTAACAGTTTTGTCGACGTTGTTGACTTGTAGGAACATACATAGATAGTTATTGAATAGGGATATAAAATCTTTCTGAGGAATAACAGCTCAAGAAATCACTTGAATCTCTAATTGCAGAAAGTAAGCTCATCCAGACTCGATTACGTTGGGAAGCTTATATTAATAAATGTTGAAAGTGGTTTTGGTGGTTCTGTAATTATTGGTGTCATATTGTTTAATATTAGATATTAATGATGGCACAAGATAACATCCGAGGTAATCGGATGTTACAAAGTTCAGTTGCATATATTTATTTTACAGAATAATACTGTAGTATTTATTTTTCCTTTGATTTGATTGTTTATTAAAGTGACACTAAGGAGCAATACGTGGGCTATTTGCAACGGACCTCGAAATTCTAAACCTCGGTCAAGTGACGAGGAGGACATTTGAGCGGGTATCTCTCTCTCCAAACCTTCACACTACACCTATGGGAGTACTTGACTTTCCGAGCAGATTAAACGTGCAAGAACCCAGTTACACTTAAGGTCTTTAGTAGTACCTAGGCTCGAGTTCACGACTCGACGTAAAAATTGCCGACCACGAGTCCATGACCAAAAACGCTAAGCAACTGCAACTTACCATAGTATTTACACCAGCAAATAAAAATTGTTTGTAATTCGGACTATTTCTCTACACAAATTACTAAAATTGTTTAAAATTTAATAGCTTAATAATAAACCTAAGGTAATAATGCAGTTACTATATTGCACATAAACTCAGAAGCTTAGATGTAGTTATTAATTATAACTACTTATATAGAAAATATTATTGCCTATAATTTTATAAAACATTATATTTTATAGTAAAATGTCTTAGTGAATATTTCATAAGTCTGTTAAATTAAATAATAAACTAAAATGATGTATAAGAAGTGGGCAAGAATTATGATACAGGAGAAAAATTTTATCATACAACAAACAAGATACTTTCATAAAAGTGTTTTAATCCCTTATTTTCAAATAAAAAGACACCTTAATCTCCAGATTTATTTATCTGATATAACATAAATATTATAAGACATAATAAAAATATTAATATACATAGGTATATATAGAAAATAATTTAAAATTTTCACTGAAATATTTTTCTGTTTATTTCTCTCGATAAATTTAGCTACGTTTAATTTAATTCATTTCTTTAAGCAACAAATAACGTTAAAGATATTGGTTTATTTTCATTATTTTCAGGTTATATTATCAAAAGAATTATAATTATCATTCAATTATATATCCGATCATTATAGTAATTATTACAAATATAAAATATTATAATTAAAATGTTGACATTATAAAAGGACACGTTGTCGTAATTAAGTACAGTATTGATTTGATAGCGTCTCGCCACTATTGAATTGAAGCGACCGTCATTAAAATGGGATACATTAATTACATTTACTGGCGACATAACAAAAGGCCTAGTGCTATGTGAATGTGGTATCAATTTTCGATTCTGTACATTGTATTCACAGAGTATCAATCAAATGCAAAGCTCTCCCTGATAATTCTATTACCATGCCAGTCGCCAACAAATGCCCTCAATAGTGAAGATAAATATCAGATTATCGATAATATTTGAATAATGATCCACGTGCTTAAGACTGACATTTTTTTTACATGAACTCTTATGAAATGTTACAGAAAAAATATTCATTAGTCTCAAGAGTTATCTTCATGATACTGTAGTTCTAAAACTCTTAAATAATTGGAATATTTACTACTTAATGAAATATTGAAAGAAAATTATACAAAAACACACATTTTGATGAATCGTTTAATCTCAAAGAATGAAACAAGATGCTATTTTTAGAATTTATAAAATCGTTTGGCTTATGAAAAGAAGAAATTTACACATGGAACACAAGACATACTTAAGTATCTTCCTTCTACGAAAAATCTCGAAGCAAAACATAGGTCGCAATAGTGGCCGTGCTACTCTCGTTGTCATGATCATGAATTTTAGACCGATGTTATTTTCTTCGAGTCATGGGTTTCGAGTTCTAATGCCATTAGAGATTCGATGTGTAGCGGGGCTGATGTATGCTAAATTTTCCAAGGCTCCATGTTCCCTGTAGCATGGTGTGGATGTTTGGAGAGGTGGTGTCAGTTTAGATGTCCTCCTCGCCACTTTACTGAGGTTATAAGAACTGAGATTATAAATAACGCAGAAAGTAAACAAAAGAAATTCTTAATATCATTAAAAAGAACTGACTCTTATAAGACTATATATTGGTTGACACGACTCTCGAGTCACTTCAGACCCAGTTGAAATTTTATTGTTCTCTTTCTGTTACCCTTCATCCATCATAACGGTGCCTTGAGTCACTTTGACATCATCAAATCATTTTTCTTGAAACTTCAATTTCATCTCCGGAAATAAAAAAAGTTACTGGTACCAAATCTGGAGAGTAAGAGGGAGGTGAACGTACAGTTATATTTTCCTTGACAAAAACATGCGAATAATATTTTCATTGCGGAATGGCACGTTGCCGAAAACAAGAACAAATTTTTATTTGAGTTCGAACCCGATATGTTGGTTGAAATTTATGGCACTGAATCCTTGTGGTATATATTGTGACAAGTTCGAATCCAAATCCTCACGCATACTTGCGATGGGTTAGATCAACCTATCCATTATACCTCTGTGGTACATTGTATACACAGTTTCTTCCTTAGGAAAAAAATTCAAGCGATTAATTCATCCTTAGTGAAAATAAATCCACTAATTTGTCTTCAATCGTGATTTGCGGAAGTGTAGTTTTTTCATTTGTCGAGTTCTCGAAGTTTCCCAAAACATATTCGGTTCAGACAAACAATCTTCACCGAAAGCGGTATTTATCAGTCAATAAGTTCTGCTTGCGTATTTGTTCTTTCTAAAACATAATGTTATCGCACACCTCTGTTACAAATATGATTCAATTACAACTGTCCGCTACATATGACATGAAAGAGATTGTATTGCGACGAAAGTCTCTACGAACTGATGCTAATTGTTAACCATATTCAAAAGACTTTGGGTTTTATGTTTCCGCTTGTTGTACACAAGTGGCGCCCTAAACATCGATTCTATTACATCAGTCTTGATTTTTTTTAGCTACACTGTGTATTTTCGTAATGATATTATGAGTAAAAGTGATTTAAATTAGCGATAAACTTTGTTCTGGAAGATGCGAAGTGATTTGAGGAATACAAGGCAGAATTTTTAAATTCCAAAATAAACAATTTGGTAATGATTTTGTAGTTATACAATACAGTGACCCTAAGAGGTTTTATCTCTGTATCTGCTGCATCATCTCACTATCATCAACCTCATGTTGGATGTATCCTTATGTGGAGGTACTGAAAAGTCAACGTCACACAGACCTCATGTCGTCTCTGTTACCTCTTGTTCACGCAGCCAACTCTAGTTCAACCTTTTTCGACGCTAACTTTTCATTTCTGATGCACAAAGTTCCGTAGTATTTAAGAACCCCTCTACTCTTCTTTTCAACTATACAACGCAAAATTGTATAATGGCCGTGCTTTTCTGACTTTTCTCGATACAAGGGATGTTCGATTGTTACCCGGACTGCTTGCTTTTCTGATGTTATACTCTTTGACAGCATCTGACCAAGTGATGACAAGAAACTAGCATGCTACCACCCACTGAGATGTATGAACTTTGGCGTGGAGTTGAAGCAACATGGAATGATTCACCACTATCTGTTATCCTAGCTCAGTTCGACTCGATGCTCTGCTAGATTAGAGCTGGTATTTCTGAAAGAAGTGGCAGCTCTGTACATAGTTCCTACACTTAGTCTTCGTATAAATACCAATAACTTTAAGTATTCCTTCTTCTCATTATGCAGTACATGTTCTATTAATAAGATTCTGCAATTTGCTTTCTTTCCTTGGGGGGATTTTTTAAATATCCATCAGGGTATATTTTAAATGCCATTATGATCATCAATAATTAATTAACAACTCTATCATCAGTTCATGAACCTAATTACGATTTGATTTGATTTTTTATTAATTTCTCGCTTGGAAGTAACACGTGCTATTGGAGACGAATCTCATAATCTTAAGTCTCAATTAAGTGGCAAGCATGATACCAGATTCGGCATTTCTCTCTTGAAATTTTCACTTCTCTCCCACAGGAGGACTTTGAGCCTTGACCAAATTTAATGAGCATCAGCCCACTACGCTGCGGATCTTCAGCAGCATCTGGGCTCGAACCCACGACTCGTCGCAAGGAATACCGGCAGCGAGTCCGCGACTATGATCACTAGGCTACAGCGGTCACCCTAATTACGAAAATAAGTTTTTATTGTAAAAATACAAAATGTGATAAAGGATGTGATATGAAGGTTGTTTCATATGAATTATTTTACATTTACTAAATAAAATATTTCGTTTTTATAACTCATTTTGTACTGTTTTTAACCTTAGAACATAAAAATATCTTAACATTTTTTAATTTTGGGTTAAGCCATTGCTTAAATACGTTTCGAGTCTTTTAGAATAGCTAGTACTATAATATGGATAATGGAATTACAGTTATGGTAAAACAACTTGGAGATATAGAGTAGATATTAATTAATTCAGATAGTCATTTTATTCTAATAAAATCTCTAAAAATATTTTAACGTATATACCTACCTGAAAATCACCGTTTTCGGGAAAATCTACGAAAGTTTCTTTATTACCTTTTATTAAATCTCCCATTTTTACGATTTTAAAAATGGTCTGCATTTGTTTTTAGGGTAGTTAGTTAATGTATTAATGTATATATATATAACTTTTTAAGATGCATGAAAGCATTTATTTGCATTTTCCTGGAAAACTGTAATTTTATTTTTTTATTACGAAAAATCTCATTTCTTAAAAAGAATTTCATACATTCAAACGAAATTTTACTACAATGTTTTGTACATCATTAGGTGTGTTGAGAACCTCAAGCATAGCAATTTAGTGCATAACTATTTATTTTGGAGCCCTTTTATTTTAAAAATATGATATTACTTTTGTGTAAAAACATATTGAATGTTTATAAGTTTTGGAATAAACTCAGAGAGTTTCAGAGATAACTGCGTTTTTTCTGCTTCATAACACACACACACACACACACATATATATATATAGAGAGAGAGAGAGAGAGAGAGAGAGTTTATACAAAACATTAAATACATTATAATTAGAATTTGTTATATAAACTTTGGCGTAAATGTAAATTTGCACTAAATTTGAAACAAATATGGTCACAATTTGAAAAAATAAAAGAAGTTTATTAAAATCACTTCTGAATTTGTAATTTTCTAGACCATTGTAACATAAAACACATAAGTGTTTCACACAAAAAAAATTGTAATACACTTATGTTAATACAAAAAAAAGAAATGTTTTTTTGAAAAAAAAAAAAAAAAGTGCTTCAGAGATAGGCACTTACACTAAATAAAGATTTGTGAAAAAAACAAATTTTCATACTAAACAATACTTTAAAAATAATAAATATACTTTGTAATACTATGAAATGGTCTTATAGTATTCGTTTTCATAATAACCACCAATAAGATGTTATTGTAATGTGTTTATAAGTTTAATGAGATAAACTATAACTTAGGCAAGAAACAAGACACCAAATAGTTTTCAAACCAACTTCAATTGATACTATTAATACACCTAGTGTTAGATTACATTTCTAACTTAACCTACAGGACCTAAAGATAACTAAACTTAACTAGATTTAATGTGTAATGGCCTCTGCTATTTTTCACGACAGTGTTGGTGGAATTCTGAGAGTAAAAATAATGACCATCCCCAAAATGTACTACATTTCTCTCTGAAAATATAAATCCAGCCTAAAATAGCATGCAATAAAGCTTTGAAGTATACTGTAGCACATCAAATTAAAGAATTATTTTTTTAAAAAATTATTTTGCCTTTTGAAGAAAAAACTTAACATAGAATATTTTCGACGTTCTATGAAAACTGAAAGTAATACAATTGCTTAGGAATATGCTTAATTGTTTAAAATAAAGAGATCTTTATTTTTTTCACAATTATTATAGTGATATTTCATATTTACAAAAAATTTAATTTCATTTTTTTTTATTTCAGAAAGCATATAATATTTGGAATAAAATTCAGGATTGTTTTCCAAAATTGCTTGCCGCTTTTTGTCCACAAGACAGAAAAATAAGTGATGAAGAAATTGCCTCGAATATTTTAAGCTCTATGTGATAAAATTGGTTACTACAAAATCAGTCTAGCTGTAACTTGAAATTATTATCGTTCTACGAAGTGTGATTAAAAACACAATTTAATTCTATAAAATCTTTATTTTTCTTTTTTCGTAGCTTGGTGGGTTGGTTTTATTAACTTCGTACTAGAAGAAGCTATTGGCAACGGATCTCGAAATCGTAAGCCTCGGTCAAGTGACGAGGACGAAACCTGAACTGGCATCCGCTCTCCTAACTTCCATGCCATTCCAGTGGAAAGACTTTGAGCCTCGACAGGTTTAAATTGTATCAACCCGGTGTGTATCAATAGATTTAAAGTGCACACAGTGGGTCTTTAGTGGCATCATTGATTCGAACCCACGACTCGACGAAAGCCGCCAGCCACGAGTTTATGTCTATGACCATGGCGGCTGGTAGCCTAGTTTTTTTTACACCTAGGCCTTTATTTTTCGTAATGGCAGTGGTATCCTAGTAGTCATGGTAGCGAATTCGCAGCAGGTATTTTTTGTCTGGTCGTGGGTTCGAGTCTTGATACTTTTAAGACTCGCCATGTAGTCGGGGCTGATGCACGTAAAATCTGTCGTGGCTCAAAGTCCTCCCGTTAGAATGTTATGGAAGTTAGGAGATAAGGGTGCCAGCTCAGGTACCGTCTTCGACACTTGACCGAGGATCAAAATTACGAAGCTGTTCGCCAATAGTCCAAGAGATGCTTCTAGTGCAACGTTAACAAAACCAAACCTTTTTTTTCATAATTATAACATTATTCCCTTCAATATACTTCTCTCTACGACACCTAACCCCTCCATGCAAATTTTCCTTTGGTCAAAGCAGTGTTCGATGTTATTTCCAGAAAGTACGTTCACAGTCCTCGCTTCTATGTGTTTTACAGTTTGGATTGTCTTAAATTTCATCCATTTCAGTGCTGGTCACATTTTGTGGAATAGAAAAGAACATCGCGGCTAAGAGAAGCATAGCGAATGAAGTGTATGTTCCAAAGATAGGATCTTAATACTTGCAGGAAAACGTACAGACAGACAATGCAGTATGGAGCAGGGGCAGGGGAGAGACGTTGTCCTAATGAAGATACCATGTCTACTTTTGCACAATTTTCGTACAACTGTCTAGCTGACTTTTCGTCGATATAGCTGAGCAGACTCCTATGATTTCATTAATCCTAGTTTTCTCAACCAACAGTCCTTTCGAATCAAAACGCCGACTTTTTCAATATTTTCATGACATGATAAGGCGTCCAGAAAGCATCTTCAATCTCTTCTCGCTATTCTTTGAACCGTTTAAATCACTCAAAACTTTTATATAAAGCACGATTAAAATTCATCATCAAACATTTCTTTAACAAAGTACGAGTTCCTGCTGCTGAATTTCCAAGTTTGACAGTAAATTTTATATTAACACGTTACCCTTTTAAAACTAAAAAATTTTCCAGCACGCTGTAAATGCAAAAGTCCGATAGATACGAATACTGTAGCCAAACTAAGAGGTTCGCAGTTAATTCTGGGACTGGAAGGGAGAGTCTGGGTTTCACATAACTCAGCCGTGTGACGTTTGATCTTGACGCGCATTGTTTGTCTGTAAGCAGATCGGACCGATATTCTAGGCATACTTCGTACATCAAAAGGAAAACTAATGGCAAAATATATTTCAAATTCTAACCATAATTAAGCATGAAGAATATCTCACCTTATATCCACCTCCACTTAATTTTACCACCACGTGACTTTAAACTACATTTAACATGAAATATCTGCAATATTTCGAGATGAAGGTTTCCAGGAAAATCAGATTTGAAGCTTGGGTCAACATAAACATTGCCGGCAGCGACACAAAGAAATTTTCTCGCTAGCAGTCTATTTTGATGTTTTTTAGATGATGATGACTGTTTTAAATTAGTGTCCTATTTGAAATTAAATACCTGTTGCAGACGTTATAGCGAAGGTTTTATTATTACAAAGAAATAACTGAAATATCTGGATAAAATTTATTCTGCATGTTAATTGATCTTTATGTGCTTTATGTTATAAATTACAGTTATTAATACTGATTTGTTTGGTATCAGAAAGCCGTAAGTTGAACTAATCCGCAGTAAGAAGAAAATAGTGGCTAATGGACAGAGCTCTACAACGATGACTTTTGAAGGATCGAGAAATGCTGGGGAAAATGTATAACTCTGAAAGATGACTATATAAAGAAGACTTAATAATAGTAAATAAAAATTAAATCTCATTTTCATCTCATTAATATTTTAGTAAAAATTAAAACATTGCGTTATTACGATTAACGTCGAACTACGTCTTGCTGAATCCAAACACATCAACATTAATAGCTGCAATTTCAACATTAAGTACATAAGAATGAATTAATATACATAATGAATTTTATCTGGGAATATATCTCTGTTTTTGCTTAGTAATATTCACACTTTTCAACGTCTTCTCGTATCAGAAATTACTTAAACAATTTATATCTAGTGAGTTTTATTTCAGTTTATCCGAACATCTTATAGAGAAAATTTATTTCAAATAGTGTACAGATTGATTGATTGCTTATTAGCATCACACTTAATTGCAACGCAAGGGTTATTGGCTACGGACCTCGAAATTTTGAATCTCGATCAACTGACGAGGACGAATCCGAGTTTGCGCTTCCCTCTCCAAACTTCGATACCATATCAATGTAAGAACATGGAACATCAGCCCCAATAAACGGCGAGATCTTAATGGCATCAAATTTCGGAACCACGAATCGATGATACAATACGAATCGATGATTCACTTGCCTTGGGCTCGTGACCTTGGCCACTAGGCTGCCGGAGCCAAATACTGTACTTAAGAGTAACGTGACAGAAAAAAATATCTTGTCACTTTATTTTCCCAACTTAATTTTCTTAAGTTAAATTAAATCCAATTTAGTTTCCTTAAAAGCATAATTCGTATCAACATATCATTTAACAAAAAAAAAAAACTGTTTGAATTCAGTTGAAAACTTTATAAACTTATTTCTCCTGCTTTCTCGAACATAACAGTCATTTGCTTAGAAAAAGAACTCTTCGCTCAATTTGTGTACGGTCCCCCGGGGTCTTTAAAGAGGCGCAACGCGCTGTCAATCTCCAGTAAGCACGCCTGGTTACAAGCCTCGTGCGATGTTCGGTCTGTTTGGATGCTGGAGTGGAGCCAAAAAACGCCCAGAGCTCCGGTCTTCGCCTCCCGGATTAGTGCACCTCCATCCCCCTGCTTCTTCTTCTTCTTTTTTTCATTATTCACTAACTACGCCGGAAATGCTTTAGAGAAGAAAAGAAAAGAGCACTGCTCGCAATCTTAGCCCCTGCGTGTTGTAAAGAGCGCAAAACCATTTGTTATGCTAAAGTTTCGTGGCTTTCGAGGTGAGCTCAGAATTAAGGACTGGAAGTGTTAAGTTCGAGGAGAGAAAACCCCTTTCCTCTTTCTTCTGGTCTCCCTTATCAAAATAAATATGCAAATGGATTCTCATCGTTGTCGATCGATGTCATTTTTACATCGTCCGAACAAAATGAAAAAATGT
>BMAW01051641.1:155556-218637 GCA_019974015.1 Nephila pilipes
GCAATATCATAAAAGTAAGCGAATTTCACGGGCTTAGGGTGGCTTTTCGAAAGAAAGGAAATAGTTTTATTTTACGTCTATTCCTTACTCTCCATAGTTTGGTCGAGGAGTTTATTTTTGGATCAACTTCAACTCGTGAACTATTTGCCTCCCAGTTGAATGTGAGACCGTGACAAGTCTATTGGAAAAATACCGAATTCAGCTCTTTTCTAAGATACGTCAGATTGCTTTTTTCTCTTCTTCTATTTTCCTGTTCTCCCACTCCGGGAAAAAAGAGAGGAATGGGGGGCTTAGTGTAGAAATAGGTCACGTGGTTCCTGACATGCGCACTGGGGACGTGACCACGGGGAATGATTGTGCAAGGAAACGTATGTACAGGATCCACACTTGATTCAGTGTTTGTCTAGGGAGGTTCAGCGTTCCCTTTCTTTTATACTAGTTCTTGTATAACATTGGAAAAAGTTCTGTTTCTCGCAAATGCAGTCATTCTCTTTTTTTTTATTCAGGAAAAGTAAAATAGAACTGAAGCTCAGAAAAGAATTCGCAGTTTAATAAATTGTGAAATATTTTTTATATATTCAAGAAAAATCAGTGAATTTTTTCTAGAAGAATTGATATGCTGCTAAATATCTAGAAAGTTTTGAAGGGCTATAAGCTTTTTATGGTACTTCACACGTACAGATTAAAATTTGATTAAAACCTTCTCTACGAAATATTTTAGCCACAGAGAAATAGTGTAGAATTATAATAAAATTACTTTTGTAGGAAAAAATAAGTTTTTTACCGAAAAAAACTGTTTTTCATTATACTTGATATTTGAAAAAAATTTAAGTAAGTTATTTTGTATTAATATAAATGATTTACGATAATTCTAATTTTTTTTTTCAAAAAAAAATAAATAAAACTATTTATTTTTAGAAAAGTATATTTTATTTCAGTTTCTAGATTACTATTCTGTTTAGTTCCGATTTGATCCCAGTTCTCTTAATCAATCACGAAACATTGTAAGCCTTATAACATGCAAAAAAATTATTTAATAACTTTATTACATAAAATTAATAAGTGGAAAAAGAGAATCATTAAAGAAAGTTTTGTTTTTGAAAATCAATTTTAAAATTTAAAGCATTATACAAATAAATGACAGGTCGATAAATATTTAATTAATAACTGTTTTAAAAATTTTGAAATTAATAGTAATACTTCCTAATTCAGCACTTATTTTTAAATTTCCTTTTAAATATGTATAAACATTGTATATAAATTTTTTACTTATATTATATATATATATATATATTTAAAAAATGGGATGTATGTAGATTTGTATTGTGAAAACACACACGCTCAGGCAAAAAAGAAATCCATAGTTTATTCAATTTTCTCATATGATCTTATTTTTCTTCCAAATTGAATTAATGTATAGTTCAAATACTGCGAAAAAGAAATGCAGAACAAATGCGATAATTTGAAATATTTCACACAATTAAATAAATTTAAATCTATTTATATAGGAGAATTTCCTTTTTAATTGCTTTAATCGGATTGACATACGAAATAATAATTTTAAAATATTTTTTAAGAAATTAAACAGTTACAGTTTTGAAAATCTATCAAATATACCACACACACATTTTTTGTTTAATTTTTTTTATAAACTTTATATTTTAAACTATTAATTAAATAATTAAAATAATAATATTTAGAAATGAACTCGTATGTTGGATTCTTCATTTGACTGTATTACTTTATTTCTAATGTATCGTATTCCAATATTTTTATAAAGCTATTAAATATAATATCTGTTGTTTTGTATGGATAAATACAATAATAGAGAATCAATTTTGATATCGATTATTAGATAAAAAAAAAAGTTATAAATTATTGTAAGAACGTTTACAGTTATACACGAATGACGTAAAATTAGATCTCTATTAATATGTTTCCTGTCCAAATCTCAATCAAAAACGATGTCCAGATAATAACTGCTGCACTTTGTGGTTTCTCTACTAAATACACTGAAACTTCTGAATTTTAATAAGCGTACTTTAATGGAGGTAAAGGTCACAGGTCAACTTGAAAATCTAAATTAAATAAAAATAAGTTATTAATTACATTAAAAAGTTTATAGTTGTATATGGATAATATAAATTTTTAGATCTGTATTAATACGTCGTTTCTATTACAAATCTTAATTAAAAATATTCCAGCTAATAATTGCTGCATTTTGCCTTTTCACCACTATATACACTGAGATTTGAATTTTAAGAAGCGCACTTTATTTGAGGCAAAGGTCAACTTCAAAATATGCAACTAATTAAAAGGAAACTAATAAATTTCCTTAAAAACATTTCTAGTTTTGTATGGGTAATGTCAAATGTATTAGTATGTTTCCATTCCAACTCTCAATTAAACAGTACAGCTAATAATTGCCGCATTTTGCTTTATCACCACTGTGTGCACTTAGACTAGGAATTTTAAGGAGCGCACTTTATTTGAGGCAAAGGTTAACAGGAAAACTCTCCATCCTGATCTGAATTTCTAATATTCCATACCCAAAGAGGATATTGTTGACGCAAGTCACGAGAACCAATGGAGCGAGGGCTCAGCTGTTTTGTTACCTCCACTTTGAAGACGGGTATTCTCGCCAAAGGGGGAACATTTACGTATTTGGCGAAAGGGAAATTCGCAAGCACATTCAAAGCAGGAGAGAGGGAGATTACGAATGCCTGACACTCTAATAGTATTTAAAGGTGCATTTGTTCTTTGGAGAGAAAATAAATATAATCCACAATTTTTTGGAACGTAATTTGGTGAACTCATTACCATTTAATAGAGAGAAAAGTGTAAAAGAGCAAAATAAACTGGGAGAGAAGGAATAATTGAATCTGTGAAATTAGGAGCAGCATTTATAAAGACCTTTAAATTGAAGTTGTGCATCTCTTTTACAAGAGTTAGGAATGTAAGACATTCTAAAGAAGTACGTGGTGCTCATATTTGAATGTGTTCTTTTGCTTAACATTAAATGATTGTTTATTACCAAACATGACTCATGTTAATCTAAAACAAATAAATTTTAATAAAACAAGATTAAAGGCATTGACCAAAATTTATAGCTAAGAATTTCTACCATCGAATCTAAGATCTCGATAGATATATATTTACTATGATTAAACGGTTAAGACAAACTGTTGTTTTATGTACACGAATCTAAAATATTTGTTACAATTTTAAAATATAAATGTCGAAAAATGAACTAAATAATTTAATTATTTTAAAAATTAATAACGGAGATATATAAATATGAATAATACCATATATTTACATATATGGTATTATTCTAATTGTATTACATTTTTATATTTATACAACTATGATTAGTAAATAACATAATATGTTTCGAACAATATATTAAAAATATTATATAAAATAATTATGCTAAAACCATTGTTTTGTTAAATATAAAATATAAAAATATTGATCAAAATTTATCTCCCTTTTTATTTCACTAATTATATAAGTTTAATGTGAATATTTATTATTGTAATTGTGTTCCATCGTTATTATTATAAATTTGAATGCTTACATAATAATTAAATTAATATTTTAAATTAATCCTTTTTTTTTTGAATTATTGCCTTTGAGTCTAAGATGTATCCTTCTTTATCTGATTGATTCAATCTAGCATTTAACTCATTTAAAATATATAAGTTTGCACAGTAATATAAAGCATAAAATTCCAAAAAAATTATTTATAGTTGCTTCATATAATAATAATAATTTTTAAATATAAATATATAATAGAATATTAATCCAAATCCAACTACGATAATTCAAAATAAAAAAAAAATTCCATGGAAATTTTAGCTAAGCACAGATTTAGCAAACAAAGTGACTAACGTTTTTCAATATTTATTAAATTATTCAATTAAATATTAGAATTTTAGCAAACGATAATAGAACAATGAAATGAAAACTTGATTTTGTGTGAGTGTGTGTGATCTCTACTTACTCACTCCTACTAACTCGCCTATATATACTCACGCAATCCCTCACTCTTGCATTCATTTATTTATTTATAAGAAATTGACCAGGAAATATATTCAAAAAACACTCTGTTTTGAAAAGTGCTCGGGTCAACGTTAGCTAAAACATTAACCCATTGTATGGCTAATTGTATTATAGTCATGTTCAGAGCCTAATAGATTAAAAATATCACATAAAATAGTTATATTATAAAAAAGTAAATTGAAAGTTGAGAAAAATGACTTCTTTTATCTGACAAATTATGTAAATTCAGATGAAGAACTTTAAAGATCCTAAATATTTACCATTTTAATACAAAATTTACTTTGCAATTATTTTATAAATGCATGCTACAATGTTTCATTACTTATTGATGGTTGAAATACTTAAAAAAATAACTCCCTAAGACTTGGCTACCACAATCCCATGGATTTTATGTAAGATGTATCTAAATTTAATTACACCACTTACAAATATAAATACAAACTACTATTGATTAATAATTAATCATAATTAATTGTTTATGCTTATAAATGTGATTTTCATTGCAAAAAATACATCAGTATAAAGAAATTTCAAATATTAACATATGATTTATTATAAAAAAAAAAGTGAAAATTATTTAAAATTGGCCCAAAATCAGTTGACTTTTCTTCAATGAAAGTGTCTCTGTTACCTTAAGGAAAAATAAGGATGCATTGAACCATTGCACATTAAATGAATAATTATTTATTGCTATACACAGATATTTATGATAATTAAGGTAACTGAGATGCATTCAACATGGAAAAAAAAGCTTATTTTAAACCAAATGGAACTACCTCTTTTCCCTGATAAATAAATATTTTAATGGGTTTTTTCTACTCATTTTGTATGTGTGGGTCAAAACTTTTAAAGCTTTTTTTTCTCACATTTTAAAGCGCTCGATTGAGCTAAAATTTTCTATGAGCGATTGTTTTGGATGACAATATGATAATTTAATAATGATTCATAAGATTAATTGATTAAAACTAATTATTTAAATTATTAAATTGCACGCTACGTTTCTCGCCAAGTCGCCAAACGGTCGCCAAATCCGTCACCAAGCTGAAAAATTATGTTTCGTGAAGTGTGAAAGAAAATCTATGTTAAAAAAACTCGTATTTTACAGGTGTTATTGATGCATGAGTTTAGAGAGTAACAGCACCTAGTAATATCAAAAAGGCCACATGATTGTATAGTTCAGAAAGAAGAAGTTCCTATCAAAGTTGATGATATTAAAGTTGTTTAAAAAGTTACTCAAAGACAAGATAGTCATTAGAAACAATTCAGTTTATTAAAATAAATTGAATGTTAACGGTTACATAACACTGAAATCTAGATATTTGAGGGATGCGATATATGGCGAATACTATGTTTTAATTCGTGCTACATATTCCAAAGATTATGTGTTAAAATTTTTAAACATATAAAATAATGAGTCTAAATGTGGGTGTATGTGTGGATATGTCTCGAATGCGAAGAGATTCCGCGAAATAAAGTGGTGAATGTCTGATGAAATCGTGTAAGTGTCTGTGTCATTCTTGGCCAAAAAGAATCATTTTAACGTGTCAAATTAAGAATAAAGGGTCAACACAGAGAAAAAGAAAACATCCTGTTCTCCCAAATAAACCAGTGATATTTTTTGAAAATTACGTGTGCCATGAACCTCCACGGGTCCTTCATCCGTGAATTCAAAGAGTTAAGAAAACCTTCCCTATTTATAAATTACTGCTTTGCGATCGTGCGGACCACGTATCATAAAATAAATTATCCTCATTTTTCTTATATTAAAGTCATTTTTAACATTTGTAGTATCTGTATACCGATGTATGTATTTGCACAAAGAAATCCAATCTATAAGAAAGAATAAATACATTGGAGTAATTAATAATCAATTAGATCTAATTTATACCTTTGCAAGCTGTGTACTTAAGTACACCTTACAAAAAATCAACTACATTTATAAGCTCAAAAATGTGCAGAGCATTCAGAAACATAATGTTCTATACACTGAATTGGATTATAGCTTCAAAAATAAAAATTAATCAATTTTTTAAAATTTATTTTTATTATTTAAATTTAGTAAGACTTTTAGTAAAGTTATTGTATATTTGTAAGTATGGAAGGATTTAGTGGAAAAATTTAACTTCAATAAGTAAAAAGTATTCTAATCTTATAACGTGAAAAATATCCAGCATTATGTGTAAAGTATATATATATAGGAAAGTGCACCAAATTTCTAAGAAGAAAAGATTTTTGAGAAAAACGTAAACAGAGAAATGTTTCTTTATGATAAGACACGTTTGCCTTACTATTTTTCAAAAACAAATTCGAACGCATTCTATTTATCTTATTATCCTAAATAATACGTCTATGGAATTAGTGGAGTGCCCACTATTTTTAAGAGCAAAATTTTAAAAGAAAGTAAAAAAGGCCGAAGTTGAATCACTTTAGAAATCGGTTACCTTAAATAAATTTAAAAATTATAATAACGACCTATAAAAAGAACATTTATATCACTGAATACAAATCAAAGTTAAGCTTATTCGAACACACTAATGAAAATTTCTTACGTAGCTTAAGCCTAATTTATACCTCCAGAGTAATAGTCCTAAGACATAAATGTGACATCTAAGACTTAAAAAAATATTTTTATAGCACTCGGACACCCCACAGTATAATAAAGGTAGGTAATTCGCCAGTTTCCACCATGTTTCACTTAGCTCTTATAAATATACTTCCTCTAACCCTCAGGAAATAGCGTGCTGAAACTAAATAGTTGCAATGTACCAGTCTCGTCCTATCTCACCGACGAGTGTGGACACAGTGCTAAGTTCCTGCAGCTCAGCTTGTCCAACAGCCAAGCGTGGCCTGAATCCTTAACTACAGCCCCAGTGAAGCCTTTCGAGTCAAGTCACGGATGCGAAGGAAAGCTTAGGATATCAAGCAATAGAAATTATGTCCCAGGCGGAGTCATTTTTAATTCTTTAATGGTCAATGGTGACATCTAATGCCTCTGCTTTAGTGTCCGTGAATTAAAACTTTGTTTCTTCTAGGAAGCCATGCCTCATACTTTTGTGAGGAGGAGGGTAGTGATAATACATGCCTTATCACCTTATCTCGCAAATTTTAAACATAAATTTTCTAGTATAAAAAGAAATGTTTTCTTTGCACCTGGGTTTTTGCGTTTCGGGGTTGTTACTTTCGGGTTTTCGGGTTTTAATTCTTATCGCGGGTGGAGAGTTGAAAGTATCAAAATAGCTGTGTCGCTTCTTAGTTTTACAGATGATTAAGTACTTCTGCGAATATGATAAATAATGAGTTCTTTTGTTTTAAAAGGGAGTGCCGAGGAGAAGAATTCTCTTTAAAAATTCAGTGGACTGTTTAGAGGAATGTGCCGTATTTTAGCAGGGTATTATTTTACTAGACGTATGCAAATATGTAATTGAAATATTCGTGTGCTAAAAGTGGCTCTTTAAAATAATAATTAAAGCAGACACGATATGTGTGTTACAGACAGTTATAGTCGATAAGATTCTTACATAAATTCATGAAGAATTTTATTTGTTTGTTCATACACTGTATAGATCAAGGGGGTATTTCTTGCTTCTATGTTTTTCAATGATTGAATTGTAACAAACACTTCGAAACAACATGAGAGTTATTGGTGAGGGACTTTATAATTTTTAACCTCAGTCAAGTGACGTTTAGTTTAGTTTTTATTAACATCGCATTAGAAGCAACACGAGGGCTATTGGCGACGGACCTCGTAATTTTGAACAATGGTCAAGTGACGAGAACGACATCTGAGCTGGCACCTCACCCTCTCCTAACATCCACACCACACCAACGGGAGGACTTTGGGCCAATACAGATTTAACGTGCATCAGCCCCGGCTACATGGTGGGTCTTCAGCGTCGACGATTCGAACCCGTGACTGAACGAAAACCGCCGGCCACGAATCCGAAACCTTGACCACTATTCTACCGCGGCCACAGAGTCAAGTGACGATGACGATATCTGATACGGTAAATCCCTTTCCAAATTTCCACACCAGGCTAATGGGATGATTTGAATTCTCTACAGATTGGATGTGCATCAGACCGGCAATACGACAGATCCGAAGTGGCGCTTGGTCTCGAACTTATACTTCGACAGAAACAATACCAACCATGAGTTCGTGACCGTAACCACGACCATCAACATGTATGTAAGCTTAAGGATTGAAAAACAAGACTCTAATAAACAGTAATAACTAAATAGTTAATTTCATTCAAACATGCTTATTTATAAGCCACTTGAAAGTGAAAGAGGACAACTAAGAACAATGGACAACTAATACAATTTACGACTAAGGCTTAAGATTAGCCGGTCATGAAGTGGTATAATAAATACCGCATCTAAGATTCATTTTTTTCGGGACATATGTCTTTTGAAATTACTAGTAGAGCTTAAATTGTTTGTATGCCTTATAATGATATTTTATCATTCTATAGGACTGTAAAAATAATTTTTGGTCAAAAAATCGTTTTTTCTCTTAATTGAATATGGACATGATTTTGGGAAATATATGCTTATAGATATTTCATTCAGAGAACAAAAAACTATTGAACTCCATATTTTCAAATCCTTCGTTTCATTTTTAATACCCCTATGCATACAATGATCCAAAAATATTTTTTTATCTAAGTAATACCTAAATTTTAAGAAATAATTTTATATAAAAATAGAAAGAAAATTTATTTAAGAAATAGTTTTAATGGACAACTAATACAATTTACGAAGAAAAATTAAAATTTCTAAGAATTATAAAGTTCTACATTTTTTTTCAAAGAAAATACATAATAATATTACTTTAAAAGGTGGTTTGCTATTTTTTGTGCATTGATTTATATATGAGGGGTAAAACATTTTGTGTATTTAAGAAGCACTGTTTTAAGAATGTTATCTAAGTGTAAAAATATTTCAAAATCCGTGAACATATTCAATTACAGAAGAAGAAGAAAAAAAAAAGCTTTTTGACTGCTAAAATTCCTGTTGCATAATTCTATAAAATAATTAAAATATTAAATTAAGCACACAAAAAATCTATAAGAAAGCTCAATTAATCATTTTTAATATATATGTCTCTAAACAAGGAGTCTTAAATACAGCCTCTTACTTTCGGTACATGTCCTAGTTTCCTTCATAAGAGACAATTTAAATTCAGGCTTGACATACTTCAAATTAAATTTATCATCGGCTACTATATAAAATAATGTGTCATAGAGTTACTTATTCCGGTTTATGCTACACTTTTTCCCTTAATTTTTCGTCTTCTCTCGAGAATAATTTAAATTACGAAAACTAAATGACGTAATTCACTTCATGTATTAACCTTTTTGTATTAATTAATGTCAATTAATAAAGAGCTACAGATAGTGCACTAAAATTATGATAAATTCTGACTCTGTTAACTCAATGTTATGGAGATACCCCATTACTAAACATTGGTTCACTTGATCTATGATCAATATTAATAAAAATTGACCAAAAAGTCAAAGAGACATTTGTTAATATTGGTGTTTTCTGCTGTCTTAGTCCTACTTCTGTACATTCATTTATCATCATAGAAGTTATCAACAAACTGACGGAATTTATTCCCAGAATTTGACCATCCACATGATGTTGACTTAGCTTCAGCGCTCTGGTAATTTTCAGCTTGTCTTGCCTTTTCCAGAATTCATTCTGTAACATTGAATTTTTCCTCCATCGTAAAAGCCTTTTGTTGATGTTAACATTCTTTAAAACATTATTTTTAATTATTCTTCAAATCCCTTGTACATGAAAAAATCATTATAACTCTTACAATTTGATCAATACAAAAAATTTTCAACGTACAGCTAATCTCGCTGATCACAAGATCTTTGAAATTATATCTCTTGCAAAAAAAATTCAAAATGGTACATATTACTTTCTGATAAATGGTTATTTGTATACCTAAAATAGAAAGAATGTAAATGGTATTTTTCTTAATATCTGCTCTTAAATTGAAGTCATGATGTCATTCAAACAAAAGATAGGCCCAAATTTTTTAAAAGAAAAACATAAGAACTAGAACATTATAAAATTTAAGGAGGAATGTCATCAGTGAATGCTTAAGAAGGCCACCATAGTAAAACCAAGCGTAAAGCAGACTCGCGATTTATTAAACCACGTGTTAACAATATTCAATTTTATATAGAAAAATGGAGATGAGTTTAAATGTAGTTGCTGGTATGACGAAAACGATTCATGAGTCTTCACTCACTTATATCACGTGTCCTACAGGGAAGGTGGAAAGGATGATAACGGAATAGCATCCATATCCATTCATTTCGTTTTTGATAGTGACGCGTAGTGGAGGCATACAGAGAATACCAGTAGGGTGTTGTATGCTTTTTGACAGCGGAAGATGTAGGAGGTCATGGAATCCATCGACGAACGGAAATGATTTATAGGTATGTATGTCCCTGTCAAGAGTTCGGGAGTGGAACATTTACTTTCGTGAAGGATGTACATCGGTCAAGGATGACAAACGGAGTGAGGCACCGATGTAAGTCACGGTTCAAGATTAGGTCCTGGGTCCTAGTACAGTCTCTATAGCCTAAATATGATCCCTTGTGTCATTTACATCTTTGATGAACTAAAAAATACTGCGCGTTCAGTTTCAAAATGAGAATAGTCTATGAGTACGAATGCATTTGGTTCAAACCGTAGTTAAAGGACATTTACAAGCCTAGCATTTAGCGACTAGAGGCATTACGGAAAATATGCATAAACAATTTCGGTTACTACTTTTGAGGTTCGTTGAATAAATACTTAGAGTTATATATTCTGCCTAGCTATATACAAGGTGTGACTATTAAATAACGTGTCTGAAGCTGATACACAGAACAAGTAGGTATGCGCCAAAGCCAGCGATCGATAGCTCTTTAGCGTGAAGCCTTCTCTTGCAAATGCAGTGCCTCTCTTTTCTGTAAACATTTCCGAATACCTGTAGCCTTTAATTGCATTAGTGTTATGTTTTTTTTCGCCTGAAAAATGATTAGTGTAACAATAGAGCAACGAATTGTTGTGAAATTTCACATGAACTTGGAAAAATCGCTACTGATAATTTATTGAAATAAGTGTATGACAATGAATATTTATCGCGTGCATGTATTTTTGAGAGGTTTAAGCATTTCCCAGATAGTCTAGAAGACGCTGAAAAAATTCATGCCCTTTAAACTCAAAAATGGATGACAATATTGAAAACATCGGTTATCTTGCTCGTTATGGGTGGTGGTTAAGTATTCGTGTGATTGCTGAGACTGTAGGAATTGACAGAGAATCCGTACGGCAAATTTTTTCAACTGAGACAATGCGCCCGCTTATTTCACGGTCTGTCAAGAGGTATCTAGCCAAGTACAGCATCCCAGGGCTGGACCATCCGCCTTATTCGTCGGACCATGCGACTTCTGTATTATTTCCTAAGGTGAAATCTGTATTAAAGGAAACAAGATTTGAGTCCGTGGAAGGTGTGAAAGAGAAAATATCACAAGTCATGAAGAAGCTTAAAGAAAAAACTTTCAGCACTGTTTCGAAGAATGGAAGATTAGTGAGAAGCATTGTAGGGATAGAGGAAAGATATGTAGTGATGATGATAATAAGTAAACATGTATGAGATCAAAATAAAATATTTTGCAGCGTCAGTCTAGTTATTTAATAGACATATCTTGCATTTCCACTACCTTATATAAACCAACAACGGAAAGCGTTTGGGTTCTATTATACATTTTCTAAGTATAGAATAGGTAAGTGACGTAATAAAAATAAGAAGGAATCTTACAGAGCAAGTACATAAGAGTATAAAAATAAAATTAAAATCTCCCTAGTGCTACTTACTTAATTGCGTTTTCCTTCAAATCATTAAGTTTACAAAAGCCTCTATCAGTTAAACGAGATTTAATTAGAAAGTAAAGCGTTCATTACCATAACTTTGGTATTTATCAACCGAATTTCTTGTACAGCTTTATGTGTCTTCTATGTAATACATTTGTAACCTATGTTCTCAGATAAGGTTATTTCACGTAAATAATAATACTGTATTTTTGCAATCTATTGCATCAGTAATATGTTTCATTCAAAATTCTATTAATTTTGTCACTTCTTACAATGTTTAATTTATAACTTTTTTTTTTTTTGCAACTTGAGTGATTTAAATTTGAAATTCTTTTTTTTGCATCATAAAAAGTATTACGTCAGTGGAAAATAATCAAGAAACAAAGAAATGTTGGAATTGGAATCAAAAGTGTTTTTGTGAACATAATTTGAAAATAATATAATAACGTAGTATATGAACACATAATAGGAAATATGAACACATATTCTCTATGTAATACAATATAGGAGAATATATTCTGAAAGCAAAAAGATATTGGAATATATGATCCGAACGCAATTGAATATTGGAACATATTACCAGACAGAAATTAATACGTTGGAACTTAATATTTAAAAGAATCTATTGGCTTATTTCTAAACGTGATACGTTTAATTGTTGGCTAAACTTAAATAAATTACAGTAAACAGTTTTAAAACAATTTTACTAAAGCTGTAATTGTGTTGAAAGTCTTTTATTTTAAATAAAATTGAATTCATAATACGATATTTATACATAATTCTTTTGTATTTCCAAAAAGATTATGTATAAATATCGTAAATAATTTGTATTTCCAAAGCTGATATGGAAAATTGAAACTAGTCTCTAAAGTTAGATCATTTCATGACATAGGCTGTATCGCGATGTTCTCTTCAACACTCAATTTGGTGTCTTTAAATGAATTTTTTTCAATTTGAAATTTTCTACTAATAATTGGAACGTGACTGATATAGATAGATAAAGAATTAGAGCACAATGAATGGAATAAAGAAAATGTACAGGCATGGAGTAAAACGTTTAAAACAAGGATTGGCAACCTAGAAGCAATAAAGATAGTGAGCTAAAGCTATCAAGAGAAGCATCTGTATTAAACCAGCATTGAATAAGGAGGTTTGGGAGGGAATCCAGATAAAAGCTACAAAGTGTTAGAAACTCGAACCCTCATCTTTAGTAGGGCTTTGACCTCAAACCCGACAGGGTCAGCCAAAATAATAACCTTCACTTCATTCAAACATTAAAAAGCAGACGTGTTTGGAGATTAAATCCCACATATAGGGAATGGACATTAAATATTCATAAGTTGAATAATAATAACTATTGTGTTGGGTTTTTTGGCACTTTATCCCCTTTAGTGTGTAAATTTGTGATTCTTTTTACTGGCTTAGAAAATGGCAGGAGAAAGAAGTAATAATAAGGAGTTAAAAATTTAACACATTAATTAAATTCCCCCTGTCGTAAATCTCGTGTGGTGGAGATAGTATTTCGCTTTTGGGCGCCGACTCACAGACGGCGGCGTAATTTTCGTCATTTAATGGGTTCAAGCTTTGATGCCACTAAAGCTTACCATATAACACATTCATTAAGGTCAAAGTCTTGAATCTTCCCTTGGGTATCGTGTGAAAGTTTGAGGAAAGAGGTGCCAGCTCAGGTATCGTGCACGTCACTTGACCACGACTCAGAATTATGAGATCCAATACCAATAATTCTCGTGTTTCTTCTCAGTGCAACATTAATAAATAATCCCACACACACTGTAAATCTTGTATTCAAACAGAATAATCAATTTCAAAACAATTTTCGCTCAATTATTCAATTCGAACGCATCAATCTTTCACAACCCAACCCAATCGAGCTATCGTGCTTCTACAAAATAAAAAAAAAGTAACCTCAAAGAGCAAAGTCTACAGTTGCAGTTACATTCTGAACAAAAAGAATCCATGTCCTATCGAGCTAAAATTTCTTGTAACAGAAATCTCTCACCAAATAACACACGGCTCGGGGCAAACGCTATAAGTTACTTTCGCGAACCGGCAGAAAAATCCATTCGACGCTTCTATGAAGGCTATTTATTTCCCTATTTGGTTGAGCCTCAATGCACCGATATTTACTTTTCATCACCCTGCGACATGCGATTCCTCCATTAACAGTCAAAGAACACGAAAAATGGTGCAACCGCGGTGTAACCCTGGTCACTCACAGAACACAAACATGCAATCCGTGCAGGCACGCCACAGAACATTTCCATGTTGCCCAAGGAAGTTAAAAAAAAAAAAAAAAAGAGTTACGAGGTTCAACCGTTCGAGTTCGATTTCTTTTCGAGAATTACTGAATACAAATAGAACGAATCACGTATACTTTTAGGCGTTCCACATTTTCTAGTCAATAATCGGATCGATAATGAAATATATCCTGATTTCTTCAGCAAGCCATCCAGGATTTGGTTTTAGGTTTTATTTATTTTTTTCTTTACATTTATCATATTTTACTTTATTTCTGTTCGCTAATATTTTACGTGAATGTTTACTTCAAATGCGCGCATATTTCCCTTCTGGTGTTACGTATTCAGCTATTTTATTGAAAGGTAATATGTATTCGTAGTAAAAGGTATTCGAACGAAAAACACTATGGTTTTAGCATGCTAACTAGAATAACATTAATTGTAAAGGTAACATACTGCTTTACCGGTGTGAACATAAGGTAAGAAATTCAATAAACATTGAATTGTTTCTCAAATATAACGCAGAAACTAAGAATAAGTGATTTTGAGGTGTGTAAAAAGTATTCGTTTACTGAAAAAATAGGCCGCTGTAGCCTAGTGGTCAAGGTCGTGGACTAGTGGCTGGTGGTTTTCGTTCAGTCACGGGTTCGATCCTTGGCCACTAAAGACCCGCCGTGTAGTCGGGGCTGATGCACGTTAAATCTGTTCAGGGCCCAAAGTCCTCCCGTGGCGTGGTGTGGATGTTAGAAGAGGGGGGTGCCAGCTCTGGTATCGTCCTCGTCACTTGACCGTGGTTCAAAATTACGAGATCCGTCGCCAATAGCCTTCGTGTTGCTTCTAGTGCGACATTAATAAAAACTAAACTAAACTGTGATTGAATTAGTGTGTGATTTGTCGATGAGTGTCATCACTCGTCTTGAGGCATATATATAATAGTATAATGTAATTTACATTTTTTTTTCAAAATTAAATTAAGAATTACAAAATTAAGAATTTTTTATATGAGGCATACATTTAAAGTAACTTGTTTTTCTGGGAAAAAATGGCACGAAACTTCATAAAGATGGTAAAATATATAATGAAATTTTATTATTAGTTAGTAGACCGCGTTCTGCAGAGTAGTCAATTAATCCTCCCCGGGACAACTAATCTCTACTTTAAAGTATTTCATAAGACTCCTTGTCCGAGTCAGCCATCTCTACTTACCTCGGTCGCCAGGAGATTTCTCACCATTTCGTTGCAGAAAAATTTAAAAACATTGCTCCTAAGCTTGCAGTAGAAATATAAAATAAATGAATAGGCGTGTCTATAGGTACATTTTGAAATTTATGTAAGCAACAATTTTTCTACAGCTGTTTTACATTAAAAAATATTTACCAATCATACAGACTTAAATCCTTGGATAGATTTCATATAACACTTATATATAAAAATATGACTTCTTCCTCAGTCACGGGATATCAATCCCATCGAATATGTACGGGAAATTCTAGATCATAATGCTCGAATCATTCGTTCCTTTCTTCAATCCTTGTTTAGTGACATCAAATTTGAATGAATCCATACAAGAATGATTAAAGCTTTTCTTGCATACAAAAAGCTTAATCCATGCAAGAAGACTTAATCCGAGACAAAATCCCGTAGCTACCCCGTTTTTCGAGGTATAAAAGCACGCGTTAACCTTTTGTTACTCTCTTTTTCTCACTTTTACACTTTTGCTCTCATACATAAGATTTTCGCTTTGTTTGAGGCTGAAATGCTCAATGTTCTTTCTATGTCTTGAACTCAGTAGGAATAAGATGCTTACAACAAAAATAAGGAAGTAATTTGACACAAGTTACTGCATTTTTTTTTCTGTCTACACCAATTTTTAATTCGAACGGAGTTGAAAATTATGACATATATACATAACGACTTATTGTGTTTTAATTAAGCATTTTTCGTCAACAGTCCTTTAAGGTAATGATTATTAATGTACTGAAATCGATTATAATATTTTGTACCTTCTTTTTATTATTAACACATGCTTAAATCGATTATTACTTTAAATATGAATAAAAATAAAAATACTTTAATTTGAATTCCATATACGAATAGAATGATCTTAATTTAATTATTAAAATTTTGAATATTTTCACTTAACAATTAAACTTTTGTTGTTTAAATTATTCCCATAGTCCAACATATCATCCTTCTTTAACATTAATGAGATTTCGAATTTCTTTTCTTTACACATGCAACTCAATATTAACATTGAACTGAAAACTTTTAAAAAGTAATAACAACTCACTGAAATGGTAACAGTTTCTGTATCTTAATAAATATTTTTCATTGAGAAAATTAAACAGTGCAAATCACAGTATCACATCAATTAATCTTTAAATTATAACTCGCTTTGCCAAGTTCGCTTGACAATAATTCCGATAGTATAGCCGACAACTAGTGTCTAAATTTATAATAACTTGCGGATAGCCTCTAGTGACATTCAAACAACACTGCTTACAGTTATATGTTAAAATTCAGAGAGTAGTAGTCATGTGTGGCTATATATGTATCTACTGGCATGCGTGGATAAATTATATAAAGAATGGTAAGTAAAGAGGAGAGAACACATTGATATAATCTTCGTTTAATTATCATATTCATTGTAAAGTAAACAGAAAATGTTTCAAAATCCATAGATAAACGTTTCGTTTTGCTCTAAAAATTATGTTTTTTTTTATCTTTGTAAAAGTTTCTATGTAATATTGAAACGAAAAGTATGAATTCAAGTATCAAAAACTGTACACTGATGACACTGTTTTTAAGAAACCGTATGCTAGGATTATTATGAGTTATTAATAATCATAGAAAGCTTTTTAATATTAAGTAAGAATGTTTACACTTATATTAATAAATTTAATTAACATCTGTTTCAAAGACAGATTCAGAAATTCAAAGCCAATGATTGATAAAATGATTGTTTATTGCACTAAGAAGCAACACTACGGATATTTGTGATAGACTTCGTAATTTTTTAAACTCTGTAAGGTGATGAGGTCTACATATGCGCCGGCACACTCCTCTCTAAACTTCCGCATCACACCAATGGGAGAACTTGGAGCCTTGATGCATCAGCTGTACACGGTGGGTCTCTTATTGCCTATGATTCGACGAAATCAATCCCGGCAGCAAATCCGCGTTCATGTACTGTTCGTACCGTGGTCACAAATTCTTACCGAAGTTCAGTTAATTAAAAAGTTATATTTGAAATCTGAATGAAATCACTTTCATATAATTTATTTGAGAATTTATCACGATGTATCAGATGAAGATTCGGATTTTAAAATTTTCATGAAATTAATTTTTCTTCTTTCTTTCTGTCTTTCTCTAAAAATATACAGGGCAAAAAGAATTTTAAAGAATAAATTGAATTAAATTATTCGAAGAATAATATTTATGTATTATTTTTCTTTTAAAGGTTCTTTTTTCATTTTAAAATAATTTCTACTTCTTAAATTTTTTTCTTTTTATTTATAGAACATAATAACAGACAAACAAAATATATAATTCAGCTTTGAAGTTTTACTCAGCAAAACATAATTTTTATTCTGTTTTTTGTTGTTAAAATAATTCTAACTCATGATAACCTCTCTTTCTCTCTCTCTCATTTCCTGTAATTGATTTCTAATACTTTTGACACAACGTAAAGAGTCGTGTTTTCGTGTTACTTTTTGATCTTATTACACAATTAAATTTTAAGTCGATTTTTTTTCTTTGCAAGATGGTGCATTTTCTCCTTCCTCCCAGAAAATACTGTGTGTGTGTATACATATGGAAAATTCAACTTACATTCTCTTTTGAAATTAAAATATTAAACTCAATATTTTTAGTTTAACTCGAACTTCCAATTGGTATGAAGCTTTGTTTCCTTGTTAACATCTCTATATCTCTAATTAATTGATAAATTATTAAGAATTTCGGTACAACCCTTATTCTACATAGTATAAAATCTTTCGGCAATCATCTTACAATCTCAATGAAACCTGCTGCGTCAGAAGCAAATTTTCACCATGCACTATAAAGCGCTTTGCTTTTACCATGGCTTCGACCACATAATTTAATACATTACTTCAACTTCACTTGATAAAGATTATGATTGATTAAAAAGTTAAAAGATACTGTTTTCACTTATTTAAATTCCAACAACAAATAATGACGTAGATTTATACTTACACCCTCCTCCTCTCACGCACATACACTACATTTATATATTATATATATGATTTATGTATCTAATATATATGATTTATTTGAGTCTATTCATATATGATTTAGTGACATAATATATGTTTTATGTATGTTCACTATCTAATTATATATATATATATTATCTAATATATATATATGATTATGTATCTATATATATATATATATGTATGATTTATGTATCTATATATATATCGAAAAAGTAAAAAAAAACTGGACAAAATATGAAGAAATTAAAAAAACATTTTAAAATTTTAAAAAACTTAACCATTTTTGAAATACAAGAACGAAAAACCATATATTTAATTTTGTAACAAGCTTTAGACTTATAAGTTGGGTTAGTCGAGAATTATTGGCTCAACTATCTCGATCAATTAAGTGTATTATTAAAAAATGTTTAAATCCAAAAATATAAATTAGAAAATATAAATGCAAAATGTAAAATTAAAATGAAAAACAGAAAAAAATCTTTCAAAACTAATTCTTAAGTCAATCAAACGCTTAAAATTTTTTTAAAAAATACTGTCATTCCCTGATAATAAATTGATGATTGAAGGAAGTCAAAGGAAATCACTATAGTACAACAATAAAAATGACTTTTTCTCCTATGCTGCAGCAATTTTACATTAAAAATGAACGATTCTTAAAAAAGAAGTTAATTTAAAACATTTAGTGTATATAACTGGACCGAACAACTGTATTTGTTGAAAATAATAATAAAGCTGAAAAGAACTTGATCATGCTGAAATTTTCTTTTCGCATTGCATTTGAAAGGCTGACAAGTCCATCTTTCAAAAGCAAATACCAAATTAAACCAACACAGATATAAAACAAAAGGTCTTTTATCTTCTGTTTTAAATTTACCCTTCCGTCTTAAACTAATCGACCTGTCATTCATTCCTAACATAAAAAAACAACATTGACACTACGCCTGTAATTTCTTGTCAGAACAATTTCTACACCCGAAGTCTCCATTGAAATCACATAACCTTAAGTCCACCACTCAGTGTTCCTACTTAAGAAGCGAAATTTATTCTTTCTGTCGTTTGCTCAATGTTCCAGGAAATAAGGAAATGGAGTTTCCAAAACATTGTCCCTATTCACTGGTAGCAACTGCAATGCAGCGCAAAAGAAAACGAGAGTAATTCTCTTTAAGATTTATTCCTTTTATGAATGGAGCGTTTCGAACCGAATTAAAAATAAATTATTCCGTTTCACCGGTAACCATGGCAATGATGCCAGCTATTAAAGAAGATGGATGTCTTTCTCTGTGAGCTTAGAAATCTGGCATAAAATTCAATTTTGTTCATAATAGAAATGTTTTTCAGAAGCCATGAATATATTCGATTTTTTTTTTCTTTCTCCTTTTTTGAAAAATTCGCGTTGGTGTGCAATTATATAATTGTAGGAGGATAAATAATTCTGCAATAAAATATAAGTTTCATAAGGTTTTTTTTTTTAGAAATATATGCCGGGAATTGCTTTAAAAATGTTTTAGAAATAATCTTGTTGGTAATGTATCGTGAAAGAATGGATAATAAACTCTGCAAAAGCAATTAGCTAGCCTATATAGGACAGCTTCGCATTGAAACTGAAGTAATCTAAATTGTCGTTTCAAATACAAGCATTTTTACTGCAATTATAAATAAAGAAATGTTACGTATCTCTTAATGGTAAGTTTTTCTGAGATTCTTTTTATTGTGCGTGTAATTTTTTCATGTGTTTTTTTTTTGAAACAAAACAGCAAATTAAAAGCACTTTTATTTTAGACCAGGGATTACCAATGTTAGATCAACACTTGGTGCTGTATGATAAAAGCAAATAATGCATTAACTCCCCTCTCCTTCACTTCGTTATATCATAATTCTCAAAACGATGCGGAATGTATTTGTGATACTTTTAATTTTTTGAATAATATAAATCTGAATGAATAATTAAGGACGTTATTGGTTTTTTATTTTTTTTTCAAATACAAGAAAAGGCTTAGCTGCTACTATAACAAAGCATCAAATTTGTATTCACATCTGATAATTATGAAGCTTTTATGAAATTAACAGGATTACAGAATAATCATAATGTGAGTTCCTCTTCCAATGTGATTACAGCTCTTTCGAATAACTTTTACAAGGCCTAGATTCAAGGATTCGTTTCTCTCAATCAACAGCAACAAATGAACAAAAAATATATTTGCATTTTACATAGAAACAGAGACATAACTGCCGGATTCAAGTATTGAATCTGTAATTGATTTGTCGCATAACATATCACTGAAATATATAGGCCAGACTGTACTACTCATGAAATTTTGGTTGTGGTGTCATCAAGAGCGTCAAGTCTTAGCCTAAAAGCTGTAAAATTGTTTATGTCTTTTTTCATGACCTATAAGTGTAAAGCCGAATCTTTAACGCTGTGTTTCCTAGTTTCCTAAAAAATAAGTATAGAGATAGATCTGAAATCGAATTATATCTGAAAATTAAGCTATCTCTCCCCCCCCCCTTTCAAACGAGACGTTTTTAGTTAACAATAAAAACAGCTTCATACTTTTCAATAGCAATTTTATTATATTAAAATTTCCTTCTACCAATAATTTTTGTAATAATTTCAGATAAGCTGTTATTAAAGTACGTGATAATTATTTTGTCTCCTAGAAATTTCTTTATTTTACCTAGGAAATCACAAAATAAACAATTGGAATTTAATATATGTCACGAAAAAGAAGAGAGTATCTTAATAAAAGTGCACATAAAACAAGCTGAAAACATTGAAAAACCCTGCTTTAGAAAAATATCTATGATCGTTTTAGATTGAATATCTTATAACACGAAATCTACCAAGCGCATTTCTGTTGATTAATTCAAAAGTGAATCGGGAACGAGTCCATTTAAGTTAGAACATAACAAGTAAGAGAAAAAATGCTAAAAGTTCTATGTTTGCTTAGTAGTAATTTCTAATAATTTATCCATAGTTGTTTACATTGCGATTAAACAAATAAGTAAACAGTACTTAATAACAATAAAGACTAAACTGTCTAATGTGTACAATTAATAGTTATTTCACTAGGCTCGATCAAATATAAAAGATATTTTTTTTAAAAAGTATTTTCCCCAAATACTATTTACCATATTTACACAAGTGTTATTTTTATATATCCTCCTTAAATGAAATGCATACTTTTCTAACGCACTGGAAGCATTTTTACTTTAATATTATAAAAAAAGCGGAAGTGTACAGAGACAATTGCGCAAAAGTTCGTCAACTTCGTTCAATGACACTCCTTCTCTCCTCATTTTTGAGGGTTCAAAAAATGGTAGCCCGAAGGGTCTAAGTCCGAACTATAAGTTCGAGAGTTGTACTCTGAAGATTATTTCATATTTTTTCTATTTCACCAGTTGTGTGGGGTAATATATGGTCCAGGAGGATAACATTAAGGATTGCAATGAAAGCTTTTTGAAACGATATACTGCTCCAACCACAACTGAATGATATTCACAGTAGTATGCAGCAATAATTGTACGTCAGTCATTAAGAAAAGCGATGTTCAAAATACCCTATGGATTACCAAAAAACAGTAGTGAAAGGTTTTACGCTGATGCTAAATTCGCTTTTATTGTAGTAGTATCATATTTTAAGCAGTATTCCATACTGAACAGTTTTAAGCACAGAAGCCAGCAACTTAATCAATGCACATAGAAAGAATTAAAACAATGTTAAGGTAAAATATATAAAAAAATTCGCCTGACAATTCGAAAAAGTGTAGGTTATAATTTACCCTCCCTTCTAGTCACAAAAATGTATTTATTTCATTCAAAATATCTACAGAACAATAAATATATTTGATTATTTGGCTTCATCCAGAATTCTACAGTGGAAGAATATCTGATCCATCAAAGCCACACGTCGAGATTATATCATCTGGTATGCAGCATTATAATTTTTATGCTTGATTGTATTTGTTTATTAACATCACTCTGAGAAGCTACGCAAAGGCTATTGGTGACGAACCTCGTAATTTTGTGCCTCTGTCAAGTGAGGAGCATTACACCTAAACTCGCGCTTTCCAAATTTTCTCACCGCACTAACTGCAGGACTTTGAATAGATTTAACGTGAAACAGTCTCTCTAGACTAAGGTGACCAGACGTCCCGCTTTTAGCGGGACAATCCCGATTTTTAATAATTTATTCTTTCTACCTAGAATACGACCTCCATTGCTTAAACTTAATGAATAGTGGCATTTTTCGGCACTGGCAGCGACGAAAACATTTTGTAACTGTAAAATGAAGAGAGAACACTCTGTACACTCCCATAGATTATATTCTAATGACATGTTCCGCTGGCGATCTAGCATCATTTGAAACATTGTTGCAAAGGAATTGCATCTTGTATAAAAATTGGAAACGGTGGGGAATTTTAGAGAGGAGAAGGCTCATGAGTTTATTGGTCGTCCACGAAGTAACGCCTTCTCATATTGAGTTTTGTAACTGTCTCTCATACAATACACATCGTACTGCGTGCTAGTGCTAGTTAAACAGGTGATGTCAACAAATAAGCTATTCAGATGATTTAGTTAAGTAATTTATTTAGGTACCAAAGGTAGTTATTTTTTGGGTTCCAAATTTTTAATCAATAACTCTCCCCCTCGAATGTTAAAATCAGTGTCCCGCTTTTTGAATGTTAAAATCTGGTCACCTTACTCCATACGGTGAGTCTTTAGCGGCAACAGAACCTACAGCTCGACGAACACAGCGCAGATCATGAGTCAGTGGTCATGACTTCTAGACTAACAACCCCTTTTTTACACAGGAAAATATCAATGCTGCATATATAATCCTCTTTATTATGTTTCATAAGATCCGTGAATTGACTAAATATGTTTACTTACATATTAGAGTTAAGTATATTGTGTAAGAGATAGTAAATTAGTGACATTAGTGATAGAAAAGCTCTAGAGTTTAATTTATTCGTATTTCGTTACGAATTTTTCCTCACGCAAATTTTTCTGAAAACTTGTATGACATGAAATGTTGTTGTTAGTAAAATAAATTACATTTCCCTTTAAATCATTGGGTTGTTTATCGCAAACTCATTAAAATCAACTCGGTATTAATGAAGGCTCTAAAAGATTAAAACAATAAAAGTTTAGAGCTCTTGGAGGAATAAATTAGAAAACACTAAAACTATTTCCATAATTAAAGGCAAACTACTTTAGAATTGTCAAAACACATAGTGCTTTATTTCGCGATTCTAATGAAGTATGCATATTTTTCTAAACGAAGAGCGACGCTTTTAATAAGTCTGTTCATATTTGCTAAAAATGAAATAACAATGACAAATGACGTTAAAAAGAGAAGGACTACTCGTTTCGAATTCTAATTGCGCTATTAATTGTTTTGCAACATCGTTAACAAGCTGAGATATTTACTTTTACTATTGTTTCTTTCATCATGCATTATTTCCTGCCCAGAGTATTTACTTTATTCCCATAACAGAGTTGACATGCGATTTGACCATTAGGCCGACTGTATTCATATGACGCATCATGTGATTAGTGTTGGAGGCAACAAGCATTGCTTGTTTTTACCAACATTTGCAGAGCATATTTTATTTATTTATTTATTTGATTCACTGATCTTTAAATAAGCATAAATTTGTTATGAAACCAGGTTATATCTTGGTATGGCGTTTGAATAATTTATTCTTTGTAAAAAAAAAGGTGCAATTTAATTATGTTAATGTATGTGATATACCTACAGAGAGTGTGGAATTGCAGTGTTGATTTTATTAATGTGAGCATTAATTATTCGCGTTGCGATAAAACACCTGGTGAAATTAATGAATTTTAAATTCACCACGTGTCATGAGTTCATGACGTATATTTTTCATTTATGAAAGATGACATTCATAAAAATGGCTTTAATCCAGATAGTATCATTTTTCAACGATTTGCTTCAGTAAAACTTAATACAATATAGCCTCATAAAGGCGAACTATTTGAGGTTTTAGGTAATCAGAATTAAAAAAAAAAATCTATAAAATGGGCCAGGGTATTTAACTAAGCCCTCCGTACTATTGAAAAAAATGTGTTTTTAAAATAAGACAGAGCAAAATGGTAAATAATTACAAAAGAGAGAATTCAAATTAATACAATATTTACATGATATGTATTACGTAATAAAAACTACGTAAGACATGATGGTCCAGGCCGATGGAGGTTGGAACATTATCCGAACAAAGAATAATATGATTGATTTTTGGTTTGTTTTGATATTATTTGTAAATATTACGAGCTTCACGAAGGGATTTAGTGATACCCCATGCGACCTCCAGAGGAAAACTATACACTAGCACAGAAATGGGAAAAACACAAGTACAAGTCTACGAAACAATGAAGCCAAAATCAACAAATTATACATAAATTATTCTCATTGTGTTTTCTATTCTACAGGGTGTCCCAGAGATTCGGCTATAAACTTTGAGAGGAGGTAGAGAACATAATTACCAACCATAATTACATAGAAAACTATGGGAGGAAGTCGATAGGTGGCGCTGTACAAGACCTCTCAAGTTTTTCACGAATCATTGCTTCCTATTTGTAGACGTCTACTGGGTGCAATTAACAGAAATCGTTATCAAACGCCGAGTTGACTGGTATCTACTTCGTCTATGGACTAGCCAACGGAAATGGATGTGCAGCTGTTTGGTTGTATCAGAAATGATGTCCAACGAGGCTCCAAACAAATCATATAATGTTCGCCTGAGTACATCAGAGCCTTGAGGAATGTGGCTTCTTTACAGCAATGATAAAGAACATCGAGTGGCCACAAATAGCACTAATATCCATACTAGAAGACTGTATGTTACTTGTTGTAGACCGAAATCCCCGAAATCAGGTTATAATCCCTTCTTGCTGCCACCAGAATATCTCGATCAACTATCTGTTATGTTCTGCGCTGGTGTAGCCTTCAATCCCTTTCATCTTCAGAGGATTATATAAATGTACTCTTTTGATCATTCACGACGTACTCGAAATTTTTCAATTCTAATGTGTTCAGTGATGAAACAGCATTATCAATGCATGGGTTTAAATATACATAACACGCATACGCGAGCTTCAGACAAATCTCACGGAATCCGACCACGAGCCTCACAACAATGGTACACTGTAAATGTGTGGGAGGGTATCGTGGCGAACTGTTTGTGCTCATCTTTTAACTTTCAATATCGGATGCTCGCAAGTATATCGTACTCTTTCAAAAGGCTCATCAGGAAATGTTTTAAGATATCTGCGCACATGTTCGACACGAAATGGGGTTTCAACTTGATGGGGTGTTATCTCAATACCCGAAGTGCGTACGAGACTATTTGGACGGGACATTTGGAAACAATTGGATTAGACGTGGCTGTCTCGTACTCACATCACCAGATTTATTTCTTCTTGATTATTTTCTATGGGGTCCCAAGAAAACTATTGTGTACGACCGCTGATGCTGGAATGCACCTGGTTGCATGAATCTCCGTAGATGCTGCAACGATCCGTGAAACTCCGGACATTCTTGAAAATTTTCGCCAGTTCATGACGCATAAGTTTCATGCGGGAATTCATGCAAATGGGTGCTATTTAGGACACTTCCAGTAACTCTTGTGAGTCACACATTGTACTCTTTTGTTGTGTAATTTAAACGTTTTACGCTAGTTTCTGTATTGTGGTCTTACTGTGTCTTTGTGTCTTTATCACGTGGGAATGATATTTCCTCCCATGCCTTTCTGTGTAATTATCGCTCTGATGTTCTCTACCTTCACTCCAAGTATGTACATAAGATTCTGGAACACACTGTATAAAAATAAGTCACATCAAAAATACAGTATTTCAGGAAAATAAATTGTATCAAAAGCATAAATATTCCTTATAAAGATAACATAAACACGTGATTCAAATAAATATGGGAAGGACCGACACTGGATAGAAATCATAGCACATTATCAAATATCTATAGTTTAAAATAAGAGAAAATAATTTAAAAAAAAAAGAAAATATAAAATATATTAACGTAAAAAATGGATGTCCAATTAATTAAAGATTTTTTTAAAAAAAAAAAAAAAAAAGAAGAAGAGAATTATGTGTACCGAAGTAAAATCGATTTCCATTTTTAAAATAAATCGTATCCACCGTGCACAAATAAAAAAAATGAAAAGAAATATTCTCTAACAACTGAAACAATATTGATTTTGCTTTGGAAATCATGCCCTGCAGTTATAATAAAAAATGAACTAAAGAAGACAGCCGATTGTACAGTATCGGAGATATATTTTGCCCTTTTATAACAAGAAATTAATATGAATATTTGAAATCTTTGAGATTATATTTATAATTGTTCTCTATGCTTGACTTAAAACATATAATGAATTATTATTCAATTAAAGATAACTTTTATTGAACTCTAAACAACCCTCGATAACTAGTTCTACCATTGATGTCAAACGATTCAAAAGAATTTTATCTGTTCAATATCACTACATCTAAATATTATTTACATAATAAAAAATCAAATAAAATTTATTTTCACAAATCAAACTTTATTTTTTGAGTAAAGTCTTTTCAAAATCATTTGCAAAAAGATCTAGTCAATTTTGACTTGAAAAGTGTCAGTTCAAAATGATTGGAATATAAATATAAGCAACACACATCTGCATATCTTCTGTTACAGTTCTTTGGCGAAAGCGTAAAGAAGAAAATAATACTGGGAAAACACATTTTATGCTATGATACGAAATTTATTCATGGAGATCATGTCATTTTGCTTGCTGACAAACATCCACGCTATTACAGTTTTCTTAAATCACATCCCCAAAATTTGTCATATGATTCGAATATCTTAAGAAAGATAAAGTCTCAAGTTACCAAACAACTTCAGATGAGAGAGTTAGCTTCAGTTAGTATCAAATATCATGCATGGATAGCCGTTAAAGATGGAAAAGAAATTCCAGTACATTCGAAAACTGCATCGAATTTCACTTACACATTTTCTGAAAAAAGTGTAAATATTTTTTTAAGGATATATAAACGAATACCGAAAAATATGTGAAGGGAAGGAAGTTTAAAATGACGACTACATTGTACTTAATTCAAGAAAAATGAAAAGGAATTCTGGTTTTTAGAAAACTTTTAAAGGAGAGAATACATTAAAGTTAAAAAGTTTACGTACAACAATAAACGTTTCAAAACACACACTTTGTGATTTATTAGAATATACATAGATATAACGTTTATATGAACACTTTAGAGCAATATATGTACGCTTTAGAGCAATTTTGATTACTTGATTGATTGAATAGTTTTATGGGATATGGTGTAAAAAGACTATTATCACTTTAGAGTACTGTATAATCTATAATAAAAATAGACAAGCTGATGATATTTAGAAGAATGCGAGAAATTCATAATAACTTGAAAAAAGAAAAATTCACCAAAAAATATGTATTCAAAATCAAAATCATATTTTCCTCCACGTTTCGTATTTTGATTTAACACTTCCAGATATCTGATAAAATTAAAACAAATTTTTGGCTTTTAGAATCAGCGTTAGGAGAATTAAACTTTGCCCTATAGAAACTGAATAACAAGTTGGCTATGAAGTGTAGTTATTTGATTCGTTGTGATTCCATTTGACGTCGCTTTAGAAATTATATCAGATTCATATGGCAATAAACCTCGGATAGTCAGTATTGATAAGGAGGACACGTGAGTTGATATCTCCTCAATGAAATTATTTATCTCACTAAGAAATGATTTCTAGTCTCAGATTTATCTACCATAAAGTAGAACTTGAGCTTCTTTGGAAGTTAGTGACTTTGACCATTCAGCTCAATATACGAGGGCTTTATTATAAAGTTTTGATAATTACAAAGAAATAACCGATATATCTAGATAAAATTTATTCTGAATTTCAATTGATCCTTTTTATCAGTGTTATAAAATGCAGCTATTATTGTTAATTTTCTTGGTTTCAAGAAGCCGTAGAGTGAAATAACCCGGACGTGAGCTACTCTACTCTACGGATGAAAAATTCAATCTACTGCAGGGGGGCACTCAATTTTCTTTTATGAGAGAGGGATTTATATTTAAAGAAAGGCATAGACGAAAGCGTAGACGTATTGTTAAAGATTAAATTATTATTACAGAATATTTTTTCTGTCCATTGGTCAATGGAAGGAAGTTTGACACCTTTCCCTCTTTGTGTACTCTACTGATTTACTAAAGTCTACAATGACGGTGTTCGAACGGTTAAGGAAAGTTTGGGGATATATATAATTCTGTACAGTGCTTATCTATAGAGAGAAATCTTATAAATATAAAGTATAAAGTTTATTTTCTATCCCGATTATATTCCAGAGATAGTCAAAACCTTACGATATTTCTGGATAACAATTAAACTTCAATCTAAGGGTTCCTGAAACCAAACAAATGGATAATTTATTTATAGCTGTAATTTTTCAACATTATGTACACAAGGATCAATATAATGCAGAATAAATTTTATGCATATGTCTCGGTTATTTCTTATTACGTTATTATTTACGTTAGTGTGAGTTTGTATCAGTATCTGATTTAAATATACAAATTAAGCCAATAAAAAATCAAAAATTACGTACACTAAGCTAAAATTATACCTCTTAATATTAATAGGATGACCATATATCTATCATAAAAGACACTTGATTCATGCAGTGTGCATGCTTACATAAACCACTGCATACGTTATGAAGATATCACATAGACTTACTCATTAAAAATCACTTTCCTTATAACAGACAAAATTTATATCGCTTTTTAGACATAAATTCTATCAAAAGGGTGTGGAGCATTTTTCGCTCGCAACCGAACCGAACCACAGTGCCTCGTTCGTAAATGCCATCACGGGTCGTGTTCCGCAGTCTATCATTTTATAAATAATACAAGTCATACGTTTTCCATATAGGAGAGGAACCAGACACCGATCGATGGAGTATGCACGTCTAGAATTGGAAGTCGTTATCAGAAGCCAGCCATCCGCATACAATGGACCGACAGAAACCGCCCAGCGCTCATCATATCGTTTCTCCCGATACTTTGCAGCTCGTAAATCTGATAACGAGTGCAGTGACGAATATTACTCCGATAAAATCATTTACTTCCTAAATTGCTGTATCAGAAATAATGTTCAATCAGTGGAGGCCTCAATCTCCGAGTAATTGCCGAATTTTATTGTTTTTGGTGATCGAGCGATTTATGGCCGTCCTAACTGCGCGTTCAATTTTGTCCATCCAAATTGAGTCCTTTTTTTTTTTCCTTCGTTTATCGTGAAAAGTGCCTGTTACGTGTTTAGTGCTGTCCTCCTGCCACTAGGAAATCTATTTATCAACTTTATGGGTGAGTATGCATGCAGGTTTGGTAGATAAATGTTCCGAATTTGATGCAAATGTTACGGGAATTAGTCAGGCAAACGTAACGCGCGGTTTTTAGGTTCGAAATTTAATAGAGGCGAATTGATTCGTTTTAATAGTTCCCGAAAATTAATGGCTTAATCAGATTTATCTAATATCAGTTTGATTAATTGGCTTATTTATGAGGGGTATGCAGTGTTAGTTAAATTCGTTGAACTTTCTTGAAGGTTTCCTAGTTTGATTGATTGATTGTTTAATAACGTCGCTCTCAGAAGCAACACGAGGGAGGATAAAAACGAACTTCATAATTTTGAACCTGGGTCAAGTGACGAGGACCAAACCTGAGTTGACCCCCTTCTCTAAACTTCTACACCATTCCAACGTAAGAACACTGAGCTCCAGCAGATTTAACGTGCACCAGCTTCGCTGCACGATGAGTCTTGTGGTATTAAGCCTCAAACCAGCAACTCGACGAAAACAACCCCTTAACTACATGACCATAAATTGCCGACCATGACCATATGACTACAACATGATCATGACCAAGAACAGAGCACGTAAGCTAAAAAACTTGAACAAATCTGAGTAAAATTCTTATATACTGCAAAACGTTTAATTCCAGATATTTCTCCCTCTATAAAAAAAATTCGAGACCTACTTTACGAAGAAACATTCATTATTTTATAGGACCCCTTCAAATAGAACTAAGTCTGAAATTTACACTATTTTAATTACTCGACACATAGCCAAACAGAAATGTTATTTAGGCTAATTTTACTTGCTTAAACCATATATATTATTATCAGAAATTTTTTAAAAATTGTTGTATAATTTGTTTTCTTGGTCCTTATAACTTAAATCGTAATTTAAGGCTCCCGTCTACCTGCCATTTTGATTCAGCAGACTTATCCTATAGAATTACGACTTTAATTCTCACATCTTTACTATTCGATCTATTTGAATACAGTAAAGTGCATCTGAAAGAGCAAAAAATAATGAATGCTTCTGTGAAATTACTTTTTTCCTTCGATTTTTAAAAATATTTTTATCCCTATTTTCATGATTCGTTTACTTGCTTTCTGGTCTTTAAAAAATATTTTTTTATATTTTTAAAAATTGGAGGGAAAAAGCAATTCCACAGAAGCATTCATTATTATTTGCTCTTTCAGATGCATTTTATTGTATTCAAATAGGTCCAATAGTAAAGATGTGAGAATTAAAGTCGTAATTCCATAGGATTAACATTAAATCAGCGAAATCAAAATGGCGAGTAGATGGTAGCCTTAAAGATCTCTTTTACTCGGATAAAATAACACTTCATAGGATATCCAAACAGACTGTGAAACGATAAATACCGGGTGATACTTTTATGCACGCTTAAACGAATGATTAAAAGTTCTTATTGTCATACACTACCAAATGGACACTAAAGTCGTAATCCCTAATTCTCAATTTGTCATTCCAATAAAAGTTTATTAAGATTTTATCCATTTTGAAACCTGAAATTTTAGAAAATAGTTCCTGAATTCTGTATTTGCATTCATGCTTAAGAAAGAGGTAATCTTCAGTAAAATTGAAGATTTTTCCAAAGACCTTTCAATACCATTACACAAATCTGATTTCCCACATCTAGCAGCAATAGCTGAGCTGTGTTAGTCGGGGAAGTGCATCGAGCACTCAGGAGGAGGGATGGGAAGCTCATTCCATTCGGGTGTGAGAAACGAGGGAGAGCGAGGGGAATCATGGAGACCTTCTATATTGAGAACTACAATATTTGGATGCGCGTGTTGTATCGAGTACCTTAGCAAAATATTTGATATAAGTTATTGGGACTAAACAGTGGAGTTGTTCTATTTACACACTAAAAAAAAACATATTATCGTACCAATTTCGTCCGAATCTCCAACATACGAGCCCACGGTACTTCATATAGGAGTCAACGATGAAAAAGGAAAGTTTGGGAGAAAAAAGCAGGAAGTTGACTGTGACCAGGGGTCATCTCTCTCTTTTTCAAGATTTCTAAATAATGCTAGAGTGACCACAGATCATTTCGGATAATAACTGGCGTTTTTCTAAAAGTCAAGGGGGTTACTGAGTGACTAACGGTCACCCCAGAACAAAGACAGTCATTCAAAGATCAGTGATTGGTAGGAGGGTGTCTGTCATGCCCAAGAGAACAACATCGTGATTGATACGCAGGATGCTTTAGGCTTGATATTACCCCTCTTTCATTCAATTTGGGCTGTTTCTCGTTGTGCATCTTCAGTTTTGTTTCATTGACTTTTATTGTGATAGTAAAAGGGTAAATATTGAGCACATTTCAATCGGATGCTAAAAACCAAGAAGAACAAACGATTGCAGCGGCCTTCTATATTGTGAATTTTACTCTCTTTAAAACATGTTTTGCCATGTGCTTTAGCAAACAATTTGAAATAAATTATTGGAGCTACAAATTGATTGTTTTTGCTTAATCAAAATACACTAACGTACGAATTTCTGTTATATCTTAAATGTTAAAGGCGAGTTGAAATGAACCCAATATTTTATAACCATCATACTTTAAGCATATGTTTATTAATATTTGAAATTTTTTCGATAAGTGCGTCTCTTTTTTTTTTATTATTAAAACTAACTTGTATCAAGATAGTTAGAGAATATAAAATACAATATTTTAAATGTAGCAATTAATTATAATTTTCTGACAAAAATGAATATGAAAAAAAATATTTTTGTTAATTCATATCAACTGACACTTATCCATTTTTCTTATTCCGTTTTTTTATTCTATGTTCTTAATCTAAAATAAATATCGTTTAACTATAAGGCTTAATTTAATAATTCTTAATTAACTTAATAAATTAAGAACTGAAACATATTGTCCAGTTATGTAAAATAATATTTATTTCTTAGACTTTATTTATAAAATACACACAAATCATAAGAATGTTCGCAAAAATATGTGACTCATAATCATACAGAAATGTAGTTGTAAAAAAATATTATAACTATACCACAATAAACAAAAAACCGGATTCATTTATAAAGTAAAATTAAAATTAAAACTATTTATTCTTTTTTCTAGTAATTTGAGTTCAAATATGATCTACAAGACTCTAACAGGGATGTAATTAGCTTTAATGTTACTTAAAAATGAGAATTTTGAAAGATATTTAAAATTCAGTTATGGATATTTTACATTAAAGAGTTTCAAATATAACAAACTCTAATACATTTAAAACCACTTGTATCATGTTCTTACACGATTCTACCTTTAACTAATCTTTGAAACTTTCTACATTATTCAACTTGAGAACCTCGCCTTGTGAAGAAACCGTGAGTTACGTAAATTCGCATTGCTAAACAAGAAGAGTAGTTAATAAGATAGACAGATTAGAGGTGTAAGGGAGGTTAGAGAAAAGAGGGGATAGAAGGAGTAGTGAAATTGATAATCACTCAACACATACACACACTGATACTAGAAAGTGTGAGGGGATCTTTTGAACTTGACTCGGATCTCGATGTTTGAAATCGACTGGAGTCAGATCCAAATTAATCAATCCTACTCTTATCTATTATTAAGATAAGAAGAGCTATCGGTTATAATATTTGGTTGATGATACAATTAAGTTAACGTTCCATATTCGTAAATTACAATTGATATTGATCATTCTCAGATAGATTGATTCATTGATTGCTAAAGTCCAATTCGAAGTAACATGAGAGGAACTTGTGAGGGATCTCGTAAATTTGAGCCTATTTTTAAATGGAATAAAATTAGTTATATTTTCGTGACTGATTATTTATGTTGTGCCGATGGTCTTTAATGTTAATAATAACGTAAATTTCTCTTTCGTAACATTTTTATTCAGTTAAAATTAGTTCATTAAGTCTTATTTTTTAATTATCTGAGATTTAAAATACAATATAAGATTAAAAATCCTATAAAACATAACTAAGAACCGGGAGGCTTTCGTTAAGCATTAAAATTTTTAGTTCACTGTTTTATAACAATGAGTGTTTTAATAAATTGATTTTTTTTTCAAAAAGTGTATTAAATTAAAAGAAAGTTTTATTATATTTGATGAAATAAATTCCGTTTTGAAATAAAAAAAATTATTTGGTAGCAAGATCAATAAAATTTCTCTCTTTCTCACTTTTGCATTGAAAGCTGTTTAAACAGCATTGACAAAACTAATACTTAAAATAATTTAAGACTTTATACATAACAAGGTAAATCCAATATTAAAAGCATAAAACCAGGAATACAGATTACGAAATTTATGAATTTAATATAATCTAAACAGTCCAGCATTTCCTTATCGAGAAAATATCAGAAATTAATATTTGAATAGTTCTTAGAAGTTTGTATGATACGATTTCAAAAGAAAACCTTCCGAATTTTTATTAAAAAAATTCTCCGATCAGAAACGTTCAAAATAACACCAAGCAAAAAACAACATTTCTCTTTGAAGAAACGCTTCCAGGTTGAAAGCGTAAAAATGCAACAAAAGAAAAAAAATTGAATAAAAATGAAATTAAAAATTAGTTAAATATGTTAATATTTAAGTAATTAGTTTATTATTTTATATTACTTATAGCAAATGAGCTTCGTTGAAAATATATTAAATTAAATAATATATTTGACCAAACAAAATCTATTTTGAAAAAAAAAAATATCTGATAGAAAATTCAATAAAATTTCTCATACCTTTTTTACATAGAGCATTTGAATTGATTTGCCAGAAATATTTAATGGACAAACTTGAAATTTTGGTTTTATGTAAAAACAATAATGCTTGAAATTATTAAAATTTTTTATGTAAACAAGATTAAGCCGACATTAAAAGCATAAAATCACGAATTGAATTTAATCGAAAACAATCCAATATTTTTTCGTTGATATCATCTTTAATATTCTTATTTGAATGATTTCATAAATTTGCACAATAGAATCAGAAAAAAAAAATGATCTTCCGAATTTTTATCCAATCTGCTATATACAAAATAATATCACACAAAAGATAGCTTCTTTCCTTGCAGAAACGCATTTAGAATACACGTTTATTTATTTTTCCTACCATGGCGGAGAGGCCATTTAAAAAAAATTATAAAACTTAATCGACCGAAAAGAATTTTCATTTGATAATGCAACATATCAATGATTCCAGTTTTGGGTTCTTTCCGGGCGATTTCCTGATGCCATTCGAGAGAAACGAAATTCGATAAATCGTTTTAACAGCAGCATCAACGACACACAGTCTACGAAATCATTAGCGAGATTTTTTGAAAACTTCTCCAGTGTGTTTGATGAAGTGAGAAGTACCTTGATTTGCATTGGAAGGGCATTTAAATGGCCAAGGATGAATTGAGATCCGTGTGTATAGGGGAAAAAAATCCCTGCCGACGAGCTGTTATCAGATTTTTTCCCCTTTTCTAATTTTTGATGTATTTCGGAATAATTCAGGAATTCGAATCGCGTATGATGTATTGTTTGTTTTTCTGTTGGAAATCTTTTATGTATGGGAGTACGGCTTTCAAGCATTACTTTTCTTTCTTCTGTTTTTAAACTCGTTTGCCATTTCAATAAATCTTTATTCGAATTAAATAAATCATCCGACAATTTTCACTTTGATAAATGAATGCTAAAGATGAAATGTTGTTTATTTTTTCTGAGTTTTAGCATCACGTGTGCGTAAAGAAATGCGTTTTAATAGAAAAAACTATAACACAAATTAATTACTACCAAGGATATTTTCATGAATTATACAGGAAAATCTTACTGTTAGAAAACATTAAGAAAATGCTTCATAAGTAGTTTTCAGCTGTGAGATTTAGTATTTTAAATTTAAGGTTTTTAAATCTAAAACGCAATACTTGTTAAATTAAAAAAAAAAGACATTATCAAAGTATTATACAATTATTAAATATATTATTCAAAAGAAACAGAAAAAAATTTCTAAATATATCGGTTTAAAAAAAAGCTTAGCATTTTTAATAGAAGTCCGTCATGAAAAATAAAAAAAAAAGCTGCGACAAAGTAGTTTACAATTTTGCAGATCAATTCAATGATTCAGTGTAATGTTCAAGAAAAATTAAATAACTAGCAAGCTGTGAAATTTTATACATATACTTGTTTTTAAAAAAAGCCATACAATTAAAATTAAAACAATCATTAATAAAATATTTTTTCGGTATTTTGGTTGACTTAGACAGCAATTTAAAACACACTAAAATAAAATTAATCTAAATTTATGTGAATCAATTTAAGTCGATACTACATAAAAATTAAAAAACTATTAAACTATTTAAATTTTTCAAAAAAAGATTACACCATAATTAAATCTCAATTATTAACATAATCCAAAAAAGAATAGTTATCCTGAAAGGCAACGGAATATTTCAAAAAACTTTTTTGTCTTAGAGAAATAATAAAAAAAAAATCACATTGCAAGAAAAAGTTTTAAATAGAAAAAGAAATATCATAAAATAATGATATTAAGGATTTAAAATTTATTCTGAATTAAAATATATTACTTTTTAGAAGAAATCATTTGAATATGTAATTCATTATTTTAAATTAAAGAACACGACATATTATTCTAGGATTGTTTAAGAAAAAAGAAAAGTATATAATTAATAAAAAAACTAATTATTATTTTTTAATTATGAACGATCTCTTAGCATGAAATTATATTTTCAACAAAAATATTTTTTGTATTACAGAATTTGTCTTTTTACTTTAAATTAAAGAATATAATAGATCACTATACAATATTTTATCGTGAATTAAAGCGAAAATATATTCTGACATATTACTATTATTCTAATTAAAAACAATATTAAAAATAAAACCATATTTTCACACGACTTAAGACACATTAATGAGTATTTTATTTTAAATTACGTATTTCTTTCAATTATTATTTCTACTTAACCATATAATGGAATTCAAATAAAAAAATCACAGAAATGATGTCTAGACAATGAATGTCAAAACAAATAGTTTTAATATTAGATTTACTAATTTATTAAGAATGTTTCATGAATTTAATGTCAATTTCTTTTATGCATTAAATTGAACATAACAGAAGTATTCTAGAGTAATTGCATTGTGAAATCACATTTTTAAAATCTCACCAGTAAAAAAATTATAATGGTGGATTAAAAATTTTAAGGCAAGATTCTCGTAAAATATGGATGTAAAGAAGAATATTTAGACTTTAAATAACAGTGCAGTCGTCAAAAATGAATTGTCCTTAATTACTTTTGTGATTCTCATCTCAACTCACATATGAATATATGGAAGAATATTGCAACTTTAAATAACTGTCCAGTCGTCAAAAACGACCATCCTTAATTACTTCCACAATTCTCATCTCAAATGGAATATGGATATATGGAAGACATTGCAACTTTAAATAACAGTACAGTCGTCAAAAAGAAAAGAACATCCTTAATTACTTTTGTAATTCTTATCTCAGCTGCAATACGAAATCGAGCATATTAGAAGTGTTCGCGCGCTATTTCATTGCGGAATAACATTTATAATAATGCAACTTTAAGAAAAATATTTTTTAAAGGTTACTGAAACTTTAAATAACAATACAGTCGTAAAATAGGAACATCCTTAATTACTTTCACAATTTTCATCTTAGATGAAATACTGATATAAGAAAGAATTTTGCAACTTTAAATAATAGTACAGTCGTCAAAACAGCTGCAACCCGAAATTATTATTGAAATTAGACAATCTTTAAATCATATTTAGCAGCCTAAAATAACTACATTAAGTTAAACTTAACACAATTACTGACCTTCTATTTTTTTTTCTTTACCGAATCTTTATTTTTCGAAAATTAAGATGCGAATAATCCCTCTAAATAGTCTATAAACGGAATTTCACTAAGAATTTCGACCATTGATACAGAGATGTTCAGAAAAAATAGAATGTTGGAAAGGGAGCATTTAGAGAAAAAAACGTCCCACAAGCAGTAAATCTATAAATCAATTAACAGTTAATGCATTCAAATTCAATCTTAGCAAAAAATCTTCCAATATGTATATTTTTAATTATTCATTACATTTTTACATTACAATTTTATTTTTAATACAAAATAAAATATTCTTAGAATAAGAGTTTGTAGTTCAAAAATAAAACAAATTATTTAGAAAATTTTCCGGTTTTCGAGCATCACGTGAAAAATTAATTGGGAGTTAAAAATAATAGGACGTTTACTCCGAAACATCCGGGAATGTTTTTCTTTCCCGTGCCTAGGAAGAGATTGTTCGGTGACCTTTAGTCCTTGTTGTTTTGAGCCCTGGATTAGTGGGTCCGAAGAATGTTTCTCGGTCCTTTTTGTCATGCCTTAACCAACTAGGCAAAAGAGGACGTCCTATTCGGGAAGTTAATAAGGCATTTTAACTTCAAGCACTTTTGCCGAAGAAAGTCGCTGCATACTCCTCCTCCAGTATCATTGTGATGATACGAAGGGGAATATTGGTATTAATACAGAAAGTTGATGTTTTCAGAGAGCCATTACTACAATTTATTTATAGCCCCTTTCTGTTGAATTAAGTTTTGTTTGGGACAGCTTCCATTTGAATTCATCGGCTGTCGCGTGTTGAGTGGAGGGTCTCGTTGACACGTGCACCAGAGCCGGATATCACTCTATAGTCGTGTTTTATGTGCGGTTGTCTTAGTTAGACATACAGAGACAAGTGTTTTGCTTAGGGGCATATGTAATCAGTAGTTATAGGCTGTACTGTTATTTGGTGTTCATGTCCTGAGACACTAATTCGGCGTCTAGATGTTTACTTTGAAGCACCGGGAAATTTTTTCTATCCTGTGGAGGGAGAGAGAGTGTTTGGTGGCTTTGAGTGCCATTGCAGTTTCGAACCCTGGACCAGTGTGTTCGAAGAAAAGTTGATCGGTCGCTATTTTTGTGATGCCTTAAGCAACTAGGCTAAAGAGGATGCCCTATTTGGACTAGGTAATAAGGCATTTTAACTTATACCGTTGTTGTTGAAGAGAGGTGCTGCAATAATAAACTTACATCCGGCCTCTTAATGCTTTAAAATAGCGAATCAAATTTCGTTTTCAAACATTTTCAAGAATATTGAAGATAATAGGATAAAATAGTAAATTTGGATGTTTGAAAACGTGAGAACCATAAATGTTAAAAAAGTTGTATATTACATTACCCTTTCTTTCACTTAAATGTATTTAATAATTTACTCTTTTAATAATATTACATTTTTATATGACATTTTAAGATATGAAAAATATTACCTATCGATTAATGTAAACTTCTTCGATAAATATTAGGTATAAAATTTTTTATCATCAAATGTCCTTGCACTCATTTAACTGGAATATCTTTCTTTTTCTTAAAAATACTAAAAAGAATCTAACAAAATTTAGAGTTTGGATATTTTTTACATTAGGAATCCATTTCGAGAAAAATAACATCCTTAAATATCTTAAAAAATTTTACCATTAGAAGAATATTTTAAATGCTAATTCACTATGTTAATTAAACTAATTAATTAACCCATCAACATCATAATTTTAATTATTAACATCAATATTAGTTCAATCTATCTCCGAGAAAGTTACAGAAGTGACTACAAGTGGCCTAATGTTTTTACTACTGTAGATGTGTTTTTCACTTAAATACAGATTTTTTTCCTCAAGGCTTTTCGAATATTATAAAATTCAATGATATACATAAGTTTATTGAAAGCATTGCTTTTTGACTTCTGCTAGACTAAATTTAAATTATCTACTAATTGTAACGAAAATAAATCAGATGGAAAAAAAAATAAAATTTCATTGAATATTCTTTCAAAATTGGTAACTCCGAAAGTTCACCATCCCTTCGATTGAAAAACATAAATTTTACATTTTCTTCGACACGACTCGTCTAACTTCAAGCCACCAAACATACTTTAAGGCAACTCGGTTCAATGTATCCCATCGACTTCCTTCGCATTTGCATCGCGATTTAATTCCTAACCAGGAACGGCAAGGCTTCAACATCTTTAGGGCCGGTTTTATGTGGACGTCGTTGCATAAAAATAGACCCCGAAACGAGTCTGCCATCACCCGTTCCATTAACTGCGAACCTTAAAAATTGATTCCTGCACCCCCTCCAACAGCACAAGCACTTCCCTCCGTTTGAAACGTTCGCTTTTAAAATTGAAAGAAAGTGCGAAAAAGGATAATATCCACGTTTTCCCGAAGTGGAGTGGGGGGAAAAAAATAAAGGATAAACAGTGGTCAGTGGGCAAAACGCCAAGATGGGCCTAAGTGCTCATTCGAATCCGCAGCTGATATTCTAGACTAGGAAAAAGGAGTGTGCCAGACGTATTTAGCTATTCAGGCACTGGATGTGATTATTCCTACTTTTTGAAAATGTTTCCAGCTCCGTTGAGAAGAATAATAGTCACTTTGGGACGTTTCAAAAACGTTTCTGGGATGAAAACGTGAGCGATTGCACTTCTGCCTTTTTTTTCATTTCTTATTTTCATATTTTTTTCCCCTCTCCTTTTCCTATCTATTTATTTAAACGGTTTTCTTCAAAAAAAGGAGACATTTCCCTTTTTAGTAAGGGTATTTATTAGTGGTAGTTATAGGAAAAAGAAGTCGAGTAAAAATGGTAATAAAAAGGATTAAAAATATGCTTTTGCTGCTTCTGGATGTTAGCCGTTTTCTAAAGCTTAATTATTCCCTTAGAGGAATGAAGAGATATTTAATGAGATCGTTTTGGTGATTAAAAAATTGAGTTATTTGTAAGTTTCATCGGGGAAAAAATTTATCTTGTAAGATAGAAAAAACCATCTTTTATAAATGTATTCAGAAAATTGCTAAAAATAGTCGTTTTTAGTATTTATTAGTCTTTAATTAAGGAAGTTATTTCAATTTTAAATAAAATTTTGTGATTTATTTAATAATTTAAATACAATACTGTGGATGATTGGGAAATTATATTATTCATAATGTATCTATTAGTACTAATGGATTAAATGCTAATAAAAATATATTTTAACATTTTGTTTTCGCATATATATTTTTCAGTGTAAATTGTTTAATGTTTTGTTAATAGCATTTTCATGTACTGATGGGAAAAAATACTTATAATTTTTTACATTTCAGGCAATTACAAGGAAGATAATTTACAATAAGAGAATTTATTTTAGATTTTTGAAAATTTACTATGAGTTAAACACAGCTTTTGTGTCTTTCACTACTTATCTATATACAGTCACTTAATTATTATTAAACATGATATATTATCCATATAACCATATAGCCAACTACAATATTGACTCATCTGCATATTTCCCACATTTTTTTAACAAAATTTGTTCCTTTTTTTCGGAATTACGTATAAAATCGTTATAGAAACGAGGAGAAGAATTTCTCTTAGAATTAAAAAACAATATTAATTCCAACCCACGATGATACTTTTCGTTCTTATTTTCTGAAGAAATTAAAAAATATATATGTATAACACTATTTTTAAAAATGCTTTCATTTTTATTTAGAAACAGTTACTAGAAATGAGTGTCAAATGTATATTTATAGTGATTTTCGTACACGTGGTATGTTGCACATGCTAAATTTTGATCATTTTGTTTTATTTTTAGAGTTTTAGTTACTTTAGCTTTTCATTTTTAAAGATTTATTTTAACATCTTGTGTATTTCTCTTTTTAGTTCAATTTTTAGGATTCTGCTTTCAGATTCTTTTCAATTTGTATTTTGGGTTTGATAACTATTTTTCAATAATATATTTGCTCTTTGGGGATAGTTTGGATAATAATTCTAGAATAACCCAGCTTAACAGTCTAAAACATTCAACATTAAATTATTATTTTCCATTCTTCTGATTTTTCAAAAAAAAAATTGGTTTCAAAATTTTTTATCGGCAAATTATGAATTTCAGCCTCAAAATATTACCGGTTTTTCTGCATTGCTTATACAACTAATTTGGTAAATTATATACGCATAAATGAAATATACATTTCTTTTCAATCAATTGCGTTATTCTTGAAACAGGAACATGACTTATTGGTCAATCCAAAATCAGAAATGCAACACAATAATCCGAATCTGGCCGAAAAAACATATCAATAAAAATCGTTAAAAATTGGAGAGATTTCAAAAAGAAAATATAATATAGAAATACACTCAAATAGTGTACGATTCTTTAATACTTATCAAAATAACACGTGTGAAATTTATTAAAATTCTTTTCGTTGGCGAGACTGTCTTATGCATGATTCTTAAATGCATCTACATTCAAAACATATTAACAAATAGATTACGCATTTATTTATTTGTTTTATAAAGTTATTTTTACAGTAAAATAATTATTCATGTGAAAGTATTACATATAGTTTATTATAAAATTGTGGAATTTGATTTATAAATGTCATGTTCAGAATACAATTTATTTTCATTTACTTTTGACAGAATATACAAAAAATCAAATAAAATGTCTTATCATCGTTAACTTTTAATTTAAATTCTCGGTAACATACCAATTAAATTGAAAAATTTATTGAATTATAATAAACAGCAAAATCGCAATCACTGATATTTATCAAAAACATTACATTTGGCTATTTGGAAAGAATGTAGAGGAGTTATACTTTTCTTTTGTTTATATTTCCTTCGAATCTTTCCTCGGAGAATGTTACATATACTAAATATTGAGTCTTATCACTTCGTGGGTATTGATATTTACTTATGTTATTGACATTCTTGCGAATATACATGAACAAACGTTGATGCACTTGAAGACTTATCGTACTGAAAGTTTAATTGCAAAGCTTCTCTCGAAAGAAATAAAAAATCATTACATTGGAGGCATTTAAAATTGAGATATAACTATTTTGAGAAATAAATTTGTTTCAAAATTAATTTTAATTAATAACAAAAACGTAAAAATTATTTTAAGTTAAAATAATAACAATGAAGTATGAAAGAACATCTCAGTATTCTCTCTTATTCTTCCATAATAAAAACTTTATGCGATACTTTTTCATCAATAAAAATTATATGAAATTAGAATAAATTGCAATTTAAGTCATAAAATAGTTGATTTTACGAATATTACCTCTGATAATATTAAAATAATAAATTCGTCAGATTAGTGCGATATTAATGATTTAAAAAATTGCAAATACTGACTCAGATATCAAGAAATGGAGATCTAGTATATTATTTATTTTGAAGAGACAATTTTAAATTTTAATTAGCATTTAATGTTACATTGTAAATATAAGGATTTTATCATATGCTGGTTTCCTAACAGTTAAGAAATTACTAAGCAACGTTTATTGATTTAAGAATCAAAATATAATTTTCTCATTTTTCATCTGAATTTTAAAAGGGATTTTTTTAAGCATTTTGAGGATGCAAATTCCTGTTTTCGTAATAGCAAACTATAAAATAGCATTTTAAATTTAGTTTCTTTTTCAGAGAATAAAATATTCTCAACAAATATTCCGTGCCCAATATTTCTTTTGAAAAACACATTCTATATATGTGCTACAATAATAATTCTAAAATCAATGTTCTGGTGGATACATCATTTAAACGTCACTTACGGATAAAAAAAAAAAAACTTTTAAAGCACTTGATGGTTTTTATTTTGTTTCTTGACAGACAAAAGGTTACCGAAAACGTGCCTTTCCAAATAAATAATTCCATTTCGAAAGACTCGAACGATCTTCTGGTACACAGAACATCCATTCGATCCAACAACACAACCAACTCGATCGAAATTGAAATTCAGACCTCTGTACCACCCCACGTCCGCAACAAAGAGGAAAATATTTCCCATACAGCAGATAACCTATTCTCGAAAAAGTACTTCCCGCCTATTGCATTGCCGGTCATTTTGCATCGAAAAAGAAGAAACCGTGTGCGTACCCAAAACAAAGGACCCCGTTTCCCGCCTTCTTTAAATCCCGAGTTAGAAAAACGTGACTGAAGTCTTGATATGAACCATAAAATAGGTATAGGACGTCGAAAACGGTTATGACCCCACGTTTATTGTCCCCTATAATAGGGAACTGGAGGAAGTATATAGGGTTCAAGTCGCTACTTTTATGATGCAGCTTTACACGGAAGTATTCCAGCCTTAGTGGAATGAGTCATTGGGCAATATTTCGCTCCGCCAGACAAAGAAGAACATCATTATTACCGGACGAAGGGTCATGGTAATCACTGAATATTAACTACAGACGATTTAATGCAGTAATGGGTATGGATTCATCACCTGTTTGGGGCTCTAAAATGTTTTAGAGCGAATTAAAATTCGCTGATTTTGATTCCTGACTTGGTTCACTTTGACAAAGGAACAAATATCGGCCTTCTTATGTGTCCAGTTTTTTTTCCCAACGTTTAAGTGTCACATGTAATCATCGAAAGACATGTCCCAGCCAGATGGCTCGGATTTTGTGGGACATGTCCCATTTTGACTGTTTGGGAGCGTTTCTTTTTTATATACGTTATGTGTCTTCGGGGATTTGTGAGTGAAGTAGGCTTAAACTGAAACGCCTGTCTAGGAGCTAGTGTATTTTTCATGGAGTAGTCAAACTTCTAAAAGATTATTAAGTGCTGTTCAAAGACTGAGGTAGCACATAACTTAAACTAAATTACCCACGACTGCAGCTGTATTCGTTAGCAAAATAAAAACCTTTTATAAGTAATAAAACAGCCTTCCCCGACGTATTTTATTACATTTAAAAATGTATAATAACCTCGGGTATAATAACGCGTCTTTTATTACTGCTGTTTAATATCGAAAAGTAAATAAACTGTGAAGAGGAACATAAATTTGACACAACAGCTTGTGTGGCTCTCAATATATGTAGAAATGCAAGATAATATTTGAAAAATTTTATTGACCGGATCCTTAAATAAACCTCGGGTACTATTTTTTGGTTAAAAAAATTTCATACATTTTAATTTTTTTTCCTAAAAAAGAAAAATAATATAACTTAACAAATTTAAAAATAAAATTTAACTTTATAATGCTTAAAAATAATTAAAAACTTTTTTTTCTTGAAAAAAAATTATTATTTAAAAGTTTATAAGGACTGAACAAGTTATTAAGAAAAATTATAAATTGTAATGTTTTTCATTTTTTAATTATTCTGTATAAGCTATTCAAAGAGAATCTAGTTATTTTTGAAATGAATTTATAATTTTCAACAAAAATAATGAGGCAAAAAGTAATACTTTTACTTCCTATTTTAAAAGAGATGAAAGCAAAACCCATAAATTTAGTTAAAAAGTAGAGTTTATTGAAATTTTTAAAATATCTTCACAATATTATAATTCACACACACAAAATATAGATTATCTTCCACTTGAATGAATTAAAATTTAACTTAAACACATAGAATATAACTTGTAAAATATTTTTGAGAGTTCAAAAGAGATAAAATATATTCTTTTGAAATGTAGTTTAAAAAGAAAATGGAAACATATATTACGACGTATAACAGTTTTTCACCACATTTCATTTCTATAACTCATTTATGTTGATTTGTTTTGCAATTACATACAAAATTAAATTATTCTTTTTGAGAACTTAGAAACAAATTCAGTAAAACAAAGTTGTGTTCAATGTACGGATGTAATTCTTTTTTCGAACTATTTTTCCAATCGATTTGTAACCTTCCAGTAAATAAAGTAATTTCAAACGCATTCAATGACTTTAAGAGAATAAGATAATAATTTTAAAGTAATGTAAGTGATGGTTGAGGCCTTTTTAAACTCAATTCTTGCTTATAAAGTACATTTATAAATTAAAGAAAAAGTGAGAAACAGATGAAGTGATGATAATAGTTTTTTAGCTTATTTAAGTTACATTTAACCCATATTGTTTCCATTTATACTTATACATATTTACAAATTGAATCTAGAAAAATAATACATATAATAAATAAAGATAATTTGTTATTTATTTTGCGAAAATTTATTGAGAGCGTTAAAGCTATTTACATTTTAGCACAATCATAAAAATCATGCACTATAAAAATTATTCTTACCAAAGTTTTACAAATAATAGATTTAGCTGTACAAGTTCCAATTTTTTTAAAATATTAATTCATTTAAATGAATTAAAGCAAACGATAAAATATAGAAGTGCAACAAGAATATTCTTTTCATATATTAATGAAAACGATAAATTATTACGCAGAGAACATTTTAAGCTAATTGTAATTATTACCGTACTTAAGATGAATTAATTTTTATATATGTCTTATTTAAATTGAATTTTAAAAACTTAGGAAAAATTTATTAGATATTTTGTTTGAAAATTAAGTTCATTACTGGTGAAAGCAGGCATCAAACATAAACGCAAAAACTTTTATAATAAAAATTTGAAAAGTACTTGGGGGACTATTTCATCATTGACTTAAATAACCCCTTTGGTGGCTTATAATTTAAGTTAAGAAAAATCTATGTTTCTTAACAATACAAATACTTAATTAATCTAATAATTTTTTTTAAACTGAGAATTATCATTCGTCATTTTTAAATGTATTATTTGGGAGTCTTAGGTATCGCGTGAATAAGATATTAACACTATATTAATTAATTAGATAAGCACAATTATGTACGAATTCAAGACACGAGTATTATTAATAGAAAACTTTAGTATTTATTACTTGCAACATGAAATAAAGACTACTTTTACTTACCAACGTATTCTAAGAGCAAATAGAATATTAAACGACAAAATGGGACTATTATATACAGAAGCTTTGAGACAGCGCTTCACAATATTCTCCGAACAATATAATCTCATATACGGAATGAGAATGCATTGTAAATAGCTTTGAAACTTTAGCAAACTGACAAGATGAGCTAAGCTTCTATCTAGGCCATAATTAATCAATCTCTTGGTAACACTTGAATTAGAGAAGTGTGCTCAATTATCCGGAACTATATATAATGTAAGCATGTTGTGGAGTTTCTTTCAACATTACAGAAATTGTTCAGTCACTGATTGAAATTATTAGGAGAGATGCATAGGGGGATTTTCATGTCAAATCAAGAGGGATAGAATCACTTAAGGGATTTTTGAATGTAAGAGGAAAAAGCTAGGAATTATAGAATTACTAAATCACAACAATAAAAGCTTAATAATAACTCTACAAACTACGTAAGTCGTGTATTTTGAGAACATTAATGGCATTGTGATCAAAGATTATTGTTTCTTAATTAAAAATATACCTACATGGTTTTGGTTATCTAGAATTAATTTTATATTTCGTAGCTCATATTCTAAAATTGGGGATTAAAAGAACATGTTAATACACGAATTATTTCGAGATTATTTTGCCAGTAGCAACAATTATTGAAAACTGTATCCCTCCAATGTTGTTATTATTTCAATACAAAATAATGAACAGCCGGGATGTTTTCAGGAACAAATATTATTTAATACTTGACACGTTCCACAACACAAAACAGGATACAAAACATATATTAAACACAGATTCACGAACATCACTCCATCATTCTTCTAAGAAGTATCCCTCTTTCATCGTACTTGCGCTTCTTCTTCATCGCGCTTGCGCTTCTAACCAAAAGAACATGTGGCGCCAACTGGCTACCGTTTAATAGTACATGGAAGTTAGTACTAAATTAGGGTTAGTGCCTTTTTAATTACAAAACTAATTAAAAATGCGATATGTACATAAAAGGAAAAATAATATTTTACAATAAAAGGAAATATTTTCTATTTCTTAAGTCTATTTGATGCACTCTTTGATAGCCACATATTATACTTTTTAAATGACTGAATTTAAAGATATATAAACATAGCATATGTAAAAAATGTTTTTAAAAACGCTCAAATAAAAGTTTATCTCTAAATATCAAGGAATCAAAATTGTGCTAAATGAATTTTTTTCCCTTCATTTACTTTTAAACCTAAATTATAAGAGCTGAAGGGAAATATTTTCAAAAAAAAATTTGTAAAATTTTAGCTTTCTTCAAAAAATTACAAGCTAGGAATTTCAGTTATTACTAAAGACTTTTTTTACATAAAAAATTCGATTATGTGCTAACCACAAAATATTTATTACAGTTATTGTTCATGTTATCGAATAAAAATTAAGTAATTAGCAACAATTTTAATTGCTATTAAAGCCTACATCTACAGTATGAAATAACAACTATATAAGGAACACTAAAAACTATATAATAGATGAGAGCATTTATGAAACGAAAATTGCTATAAATCATTTTATATAGAAAATACTTATTTACTGTACTAGAATATGAAATGAAAAATTCACTCACATCGGTGTCTTTTGAGAATGGATTAATATGTAAAGATTTATTACCCATCAAAGAGGCTATTGTTTTTATTAATGTATATATTGATCATTCAATCATTTTCCAAAATAAAGTATGAAATGAACGAGACTTGTTTATTTTCATTTTACGGCTGCAATAAATATATTTAGCTCAAAATACATATATTTAAATAATTTATGGTTTGTTGTAATTTTAATTTTATTTGGCTTAGAATATATTCAGCTTAATAATTTATCGTTATTATTTTAGTATTTGAAAAAATATTAATGTTCACGTGAATGTTTTATCATTTGCTTCAGTTTAAATATTTGAAAAGAAAATTATTGAAAGTTCTATATTTTATCATTTTTTTTTAAATTCTAGTATTTAATCGAATGATTGTGAATAATTACATTTTAAAAGTTAATACCTTTCGTACCTAAATCTGCTTTTTGCAAATATGTGCTTGGAGTAATTTTATTTTCATTTTCCGATAACGATAATTATATTTAGCTTCAGTTAAATTAAATTTAATAGTTAATCAATCACTTTGATTGTTATATGTGAACAGAATATTATTGTGTACTTTAATATTATATAGTTTGCTTTAAATTTATTATTTAATGAAAAATTTGATTTCCATCGCATCCTCGTTTGCTTTTTTCACGGGTTTTCTTCTGCTCATATTGTAACTAGGTCTGGATCAAAACTTTAAAAACTTTTGTCTCACATTTTAAAGGGATAATTGGATCTGAAACTTTATATACACGATTGTTTTGCATAACAATACGATAATTTAATTAGAATTAATAAAAAATTAAATGATTAAAACTAATTATTTAAAGAATTAAATTTTGCGCCAAATTTCTCGCCACGTCACCAAATGGCCGCCAAATCCATTGCCAAGGTGAAAGGGTAATTGCTTAAACTCTCTTTTGTAACTGGTGATATCTCTGTAAATCGATCTTTTCCTTTACAAGAGAAGCGTCGCAGGGAAGCATCAACTCAAGTTCGTAACGTAGCTCCCAATCTTCCTGACAGGCGAATGTTATTGAAAATGAATGTTAATGACAAGTGCATATTACTTAAAATTTAAGGTATAAATGATTATGTTACATAAAGTGTGAAGTTTTGAAAGAAAACTCATGTTTAAAAAGCTCTTTTTTTTACTGTAGTTTTATTTTTTGGTAGTCCGAGGTTGGTTTTGTCTTATAGATTTTAAAGGCTTGTATGTTTTGAGTTACGAAAAGATATCAATGGAATAAACAAAAATAATATTCGAGGAAATAGTGAATTTATTTTAGAAATTTTAAATTAATAATGGAAGGCATAATTATTGTCAGTGAATAATAGTATAACCACACCTATAAGGCTAAAAGAAAACCATTTTTAAAATTCAATGCCATATACGAAAAATAAAGACAGGGATTAAACAGCAAAATTGAAGATATAAAAATGCAGCAATGGAACAGAGCAGTACGTAGTATTAGTTCCTTTAATATAATATTACATAATTTAATAATTAGCAATGCAAAATATCTACATTTCAATATTGTTTTTAACAAAAAAAAATTAATCCACTTAAAAATGATAGCTTAATTAAATTAACTATTACTAGAAAATATTGTACTCTCTATTTAAAATAATAGAAGTAAAAATATAATTAAAAAGATTTTGATGAAATTAATTTAATCTAAATGCAACCAAAATACGAATTCGGAAATCAAATTCGAAATTCATATAAAAAATACGCACTCAGAATAAAAATCACTATAAACGTCTTACAATAAAGAAGCAATTTTGATAAATAACTAAGAATTAATTACTTTTCGTACCGATTTACAATAATCTTAGTACTTATGGTATTGTTACATGGTTGAAAAGCTTTCAAATGTACGAAAAGTCCAGAATCAGAGAGCAAATATTATTTGTATTCTGATTTTCACTAATGAATACAAAAAAAAAAAAAAAAATCTTTTACCATAAGCAATTAACACACACACACACACACATATATATATATTTATATATATGAATACCCAATAGCAATAATTCAATCTTCACACAATCATCGAACACAGACAAGTCAGAATACATTATTACAGTATCGTATGTTTGTGAGAAACATATGCTTATTACAAACACATATATTCCGAATGAACTAACTACGCTACTGAAACACTCACGCATGTATGTATACTCTCAAAAAATAGTTCCAGAGAAAACTACATATCTTGGGTTATCTAGTTTTGTTGCCAAAGTTAGTGACTTAGAGACATTTGGTAGCCATGTTTGTCGCCAAGCCCATCATTCTTGTTTATGCAACATTACTGTAAGGCTTATTTTCTCCTTGTCTGCATGGCTATTTCTCGACAATAACAACTTATTGGGGGGGAGGGACTGTAAAGTCTAATCTTTTTGTAACAATATATGAAAATGCGAAACATAAACTAAATATCAATCTTATATTCCAAACTTACATCTGACCTAACTAATTTTAAAACTGTAAGAAAACGAACAAAGTTTCGTAGCCAGATACATAGTTTCAAAATTACATAGCAAATATTAATGTATATAATTAATTTATTTGATTTATAGACAATATTTTTATAGATATACTAGCATACTAGATCTTAAAAATTCAAATAAATTTTACAAAATATCAGAAAGCAAAATAGTTTTAAGAATCTGTAAGTATTTGTAAGAAAATAATTTGGACATTAATGTCATTTATTGTAAAAATATTACAGATGGTTATAAATTTTACTTTAGGCAAGCAATTTTCAACATCAGTCTCTTTCTAATATTCTTAGTAAGGAACGCGACAGAATAAGAAACAAAATTATGGCTGCGTACTTTTCCGAAAAGATAAAACTTTCAAAATAACTTAAAGTTAACGTCAAAAGAAGGCAGCCACTCTTAAAAAGGTTTTGTTTCCTCGTTCTATCTATATTCATAAATTTATCTCTTTAACATAAAAGCACGAAAACAAACAGTCTACTAATCTACTAAATACGTTAAGTATTTTCAATTATAATTTTTTTTACGTGAAAAATCTCCACCAGCAACAAAAGGGATCAGACAGTATCACCAATGAAGCTTTCATGGATCATTTTACTGTAAGTAATTTGATATATGAGACTGGCAGGAAAATAAAGAGAATCTAACATTTTCTGCAGATATGGGCACAGTAAGGGGAGGGGGGTTGAAAAAGAGTGGGTGGGGCGGGAGTGAAATAATCTATGGTGACTTTCTTCGACTCAAAAATAAAATGTCATAAATTGAGAACCCAGGGTAGCTCTCACTTGTGATAGATTCTTCAATTCTTCTGAAAAATATATATGGATATAAAAATTCTGAGAAAGAATATACGACAGTTGATTTCCTTATTCATATGTCACTGACAAATTCTTGGCTTAGAGCTCGTAAAACGTCCAAACTTTCCGTTTTGGCTCGCAAACTTGTTGTGTGTTTGTGTGTGTGTGCATCTTTCCGAGACAGAATAGGAAGAGCGATATTTATCTGTTTGTTTTTTGGATTTTTGAACCTAGAGGAGGAGGGAGAAAAAAATATTGAACTGCCGGTGTTGTGGAAGGGAGAAAGGTTTCGATGTCATTATTTTGCTTTATTTCGCAGGACGGGATTCACAAAGAATTGTGTTTTATCCTTATTTCATTTCATAGATTTTTTTTCCTTTCGGTTGGGATTTTTTTTTCCCTCCAAGAACGGTGGAAATTCTGTGCCGGAGATATCTCATTTTGGTCTGTAGATGATGTCACTTTATCTTTATATTTCTTGTTTTTTTTTAGGGATAGAAAATGTATTTTAAAATTGTTCCTTCTTCCATTGAAGTTTCCAAAGCAGGGTGTCGTTGTTGTGGAAATGGCAAAAAAGATGTGTTTGAACATAATATTTCAAATGCGCGGAATATTTTTTTTTTACTTTTGATAAAAGGATTTCATTTAAGGCTATCTTAGCTTAATATCACAGAGATAAACCCGAACATAGATCATATTTTTATATATATAATTCACAAAAAAATGTTCACTTATTCACTAAGGTTGAATGGTTATATTGCGTAAATCTATTTATATTAAAGCGTCCTAAAATTAACTGAGAACTTCAAATGTTTCAAATTCCTAATTTTTCTTTTGCTTTACCGATTCCTTAAATGTATCATTTATAATAATATCGCGGATGGAACTCTAGAAAATAAAAATTTTAAAATTGTATATTAAAGCCTGCTAAATCATACAGAAAAATATTTGCATTTTCTCTAAATCCTTGTGAGTGTTTTCTTAAAATTCTGGTACAGTTTAATCAAAATCTACCTTATCTATTGAGTCAATAATTTCCCCATAATGAGATAAAATGATTTCCGAAATAGAGAAATTAATTTTTTCTAATACACACTTACAAATTTCAGTCACGGCGTGATATTTAACATAAAAATTAAGGAAGATTTTAATCATAAAATTCAAGTTCCTTAAATTGTTAATAAACTGAAATTTATTATTTATATTTATAATCAGTATGTAGAATGTTATATTTAGAAGTACTCCACACATTTTTAAGCTAAAATGTCAAAATAAAATATCAAAAGCGCATTTTATACAGAAGTAAGCAAACATTAAGACTTTCCTCAAAACATCGTAACTCAAAAAAAAAATATGTATGTTAACATTTTGTTAAATGAATAACAAAAAATATAATCTTATCTAGAGAATTTAGTATTATTTTGATTATATAGCTCTTAGGTAGGAAGTTATGGTAGTTCGAGTTCTGAACACTGAAATTGTTTTGAAAGGTCTTTGTAATTTTCAATTTACTACAACATAAAAAAAATATTCTACTCAGTATAAAATTTCAAGAATATTCTATTCTATGTATAAGTATTTAAAATCATATGAATTAAATTTCACGTTCGTTGATGAATATCATTTTAAGATAATGCATATAGGAGTCATGAAAAATGTAAAAAAGCTTGTTCATAGATTCTTTCTGGTCAGAGAAATTCATGATCAAGTAGTCATAAAACAGCTGCAAAATTAAGTACCTATGTAAGGTAGAAACAAAATTCAAATAGATTTTCAAAGATTAAAGATTGAAATTTCATATGAGACAAAAATTTTAAAAAATTTATATTTTAACCCAAAATTGTATTTTGAAGGTGTAGTGTCACCTTGTGATGACAAACCATTCCTGTTTTACTCTTGTGCCATAGCTAAACTCAATATTTTAACACTAAAAGTCAATAAGTGGATCAAAGAGACGTTAGAACAATAAACACATTATTTATTAGTTGCTTGCTAATATAAAGACAATTATAAATACTCTCCCGGACAAGGCCTTAACTATTTTAACTCGATCTACCAGAAATAAACTAACTGACTCTTACCACTAAGGCTATCTTGACTTCTAGCATACATTAACCAGCCGATAACTTGTTACAATTTCCGGCTCCGACTTCGACTCCGGCTCTGGAACAATTGCTGAACACTAGAATCACTCAACTTCAACCTCTCTATGGCGACTCGTAGTCTGAGTTTATATATTTCCTAAATCTCCTGCTTCACTTCATTTCTACCTGCTTTCGATTTACAAATGCACGTTTCATTTTTGATTGGGCAAAGGTTGCTTAGCAAAAGCAATTAATCTTAATTAAAAGTCCCTAAGGTTAGTGAAGATAAAACCGCGAATAGCCCAATGTCGCAACCTTAACAGGTAAACTTAAATATTAATGTATGAATTCAGTTTAGAAGAAGGAATAAGAACATCTTATAGAGAATAAAAATTGATTCCAGCAAAAATAGTGAACCCAGAATGTTTGGTAATATTAATGTTAGAACGTTTTTAATCTAAAAATAGTATGCTGGGTTTATTTTCGATTCATAAATTGGACGAATGTATTATTTAGCAATAAGATTGCATTATGTGAGGAAGGTATTAATTGTATGAAAGTTTTCGTTAGGTATTAGTTTTATTGAAACATATAGGGCTCAATATTAATGAATTAAACTTGGCTGTATGCATCAAATTAGTTGCAGTCAGAATGACCTCTAGTGAATTTTTGGTGTATAATTTTAATATTAATTGCAAATTTAATTCTTGAGAAAATATTCTATAAGTTAAAATACTTGAGTGCACAACTAGATATATACAAGGGAAAGTTAGATGTAACTGAATGTAGTTTAATTTTCCCTAAATTGCTTAAAATGTGTTCTATAAACGTACAGAAACGATATTTCTTGATTAGCAGTAGTCGAAATAAATTACAAAACAGTTACGACACTTATAATCAAATTCTAGCACAAGAAATTAACGAATGAATGTGAATGTTTTGATTAAAACATTCTTTATTTGTGCTTAAAAACTTACGTGAAAAGTTTTGCATACACCGTGAAATAAAATTAATTGAAATTTAAAGAAATTCTTAAGGACAACTTGGATATCTTAATTTTTGCCATCAACTATATAATTTCAGATATTATTTATTATTGATACTTCAACATGTTGACTATCATAAGGGGCTTGCCTTAGCTAAGTAAATTCTGGAATTATGACTGTGAAATATCCGAGTGGTATTTCACTTTGCTTATAGAGTTTACTGTTTTTTATATACTTGAAATCATGTGTGAATGTGTAATTATGGAATATCCTAGCAATTTTCCTATACTTTTGATCATTTTGGTTGTCATGTATTGAATTTTTTTTTTTTTTAATTTCTTGAATTAAAAAAATTCTGGATCAGCAGTTACCACCCAATTTCAGTCCATGTACTCCGGGCTTGTTCGGTTCTTACCATGTATCCCCAACCAAGAATTCTCCAGACACCATCCTCCCCCGCCCCCTACAATTTGTTTCCGCGGATTTTCCAAAAATTTATTCTATGAAGAGGTATTTTGATTTGAATAGAATGATCTATTTTTTCATTGTATAGTTTATTTATTTATTGAAGTAAGCAAGCGGATTAACACAAAGATTAAAAAAACAAAAAGTTATGGAATATTTGGGACTACATTGAAGAACAAAATTTTAAAAATAAGGTTTAAAAGAAAATAAATAAAACTTCAAACCTAGCCCTGCATTCAATTTGCTTCTACATTTTTATTTAATATATGTACACGAAAACAAACTGTTCTGCAAATTCTGTGCTAGCGAACGACAACAAATACATTATGGTGTTCTTAGGAAGTTCATTGTTTTTGACACCGTAGCGAGTCCCCTAAACTTTCAGGTTCACCATTAACCAATAAGACTTTCAGAGTTGTATCCGATGCAAGCTTCGGAAATTTCTTATTTTCAGTAATCGACAATATATCAACTGGCTATTTCAATAAAAACTTCCACCTACTTTTAAAAAACATTTTAATACTATTAAATTATTTTGTACATTTTTTAAAACTGTGTTGACGCCATAACCATTTTCTATTCGCGCATCCCTTAACGACATCTCACGTACGCCTTGGGATGTATGTAACACCTATTGTGATCCGCTGTTTTCTTATTTGTTTCGTAAATTAACGAATTTTTGGCGAATCCTGCTGGCGCCAATGCGGCACTTGCACCAATGTAGCCAACAATCATCATGTTGAGGTTGACTGATGAGTTTTGTTTTCCTCATTTATTTGAAACGTTAAGCGCTTATCCAAACACATAATCCGGATTTTTTCACTGGAAGGGAAATAATTATATACAAGCTCAGCAAAATAAATCATTTGGATGCCCACTAAGTTCCCCAAAATATCTTGCGTCGTATAATTAGACTCTTAACATGAAGTACCATTTGCACATTATAAGGATTATGCAGTTTTTTTTGTTTCATATAGTGGAACCCAACTGTCGATTTTTTTATTCGAGTTAGGGATGGAATCATTAGCAGAAAAACTTCCGGTTTCCATCGCGAGATAACACCCGAAATTTATCAATTATTCGTGAGGTACTGTGACAAATTACTACTCGAATGTGAGGCATATGTGGATCGCAGTATGGAACACTAATTGTAGCCTGAATGTGAATTGAAGATCCATCCTCAGTCTAGAGTCAGTATAAATATAGATATTTGTAATCCCTTTTCTTTGCGGAATTTGTTCTATTATGGGATGCGTGAAATCTTCCAACTAAAACCTATCATTTTCCATCATTATCACAAAGAAATAGGTGGGCAGAGCTTATCATTTTTAGCCACAGTGTTGAGAAAAAGACCTTTAAAAATATTGGTTTTTATTTCTGCAGGGTATAATGCTTTCCATGAAAAATGTATTTTAGGTTAAAATAGGATTCATGGATAGGAACACAACGTACCTCAAACAGACCAAAACATCGAAAAACCTTTTTTTTAAATCTTATTTTAATAGTATAACATTTCTAAACATATGTTCGCGATTCTAAAGATTATGCTCTAGCTACAATATTAAGCTGTGACGAGTTATTTAAATTTTCTTTAACATAGGTGCCAAATCAATACATTAAACTTCAAAATTTTAAAATAACTCTTCCTCAGCATTATATATATATATATATATATATCCCATTATTGCCAATAAGGAATAAGTTTAAGCATTTAAAAATCTGCTGTCTCGACCATGAATATTAAAGAAGTTAAACATGTTAGGACGTATCTCGCAAAATCTCGTGTGTGTAAGTCGTAAAATTAATATACCTCAACAAAAGACCTCAGAAATTTTAAAGCTGTTTTTGCTAAAACTGAGTACTTTTGAAGAAAAAACGGTTAAAAGTTCATCAGAGGTATTTTCTCGAATACATCTTTGAGTGATGTTTCACAAAACAGTTCAATAGTAGATTCACCTCCTGAATACGGTAATGTGCTTTCGAATTCCAAGACAAGGTTATATAGTACCGTTTTTCATAATGTGAATGGATTCCTTAATCATTCTCTGTCGTTGTTGTATGAGGAAAAACATTCCTTATAATTAGTCTGTAATCCTAGCATGTGTTCCTTGATAGCCATTGAAATCTGAACCAGTAATCAAAACTTAAATTATACCCATACTGGAATTCCATCAGCTTAATGACAACTTTGTAATTCCCATCTTTGCATGAATGAACACAAATTGAGTATTTTCACACAGCTTTATTCTTCATTTGAACTTAAAAACAGTAATATTGTTACAATATTAGGTCAAATTTCAATTACTTAAAAATTCAAAAATATCACGAAGACATTCCGCTTCACTTTACGATTTATGCTATTATGAAGCGAAAGCGGGGAGTCCTCTCTTGGCCTATTACTGGGTCACAACTCACCAATTCGCTAATTATGAGTTAGAAAAATTAAACCGGTTCAATGAGGAGTATATAGTCAGCACATATATGGTCCACATCATTTGAAAGTTGCTTAAAACTACCTAATTAAACCAGTTCGTTGAGGAGTGCTGTGTCAGATCAGGAATTGTTCTTTAAGCAACTGCCACGTGACAAGAACAATTTAACTGATAACCGAACTCGCAATTTTAAGCACATAGCGAGTTCGGTCACCAATTAAACCAGTTCGGAGAGGAATGCTGTGCCGGATCAGGAATCGTTTTCGTCACCTGGCAGCTGCTAAAAAAATTCAGAATTCCGTCACCAATCATACCTATTCGGAGTGTGAATCCAGCAATAGTAGCTCCCATGTCGTTTTAAAGTGGTTTAAAATTGCGAAACTTTTATTTGAAAAGTATTTATTAAATCTTCGTCACCAATTAAACCGGTTTGATAAGGAGTAGAGTGCCGGCTCAGATATCATCTACGTCACTCAACAATGCCCAAAATTACGAGTTATGTCACCAATAACCATTAATTTGCTCCCAAGTGCGAAAGTAATTAGTTATCAATCAATGAATCTGAAATAACAACGCAGCAATAATGATAAAACTAACTTTCAAAAAGTAACTACATCCACACGTATTATTTGATGACATTTGAAACTTTTTTCAACATTTTTAACGTTGCTTAAGAACCTTTCATATACAAAGGAATCATAGTGATATCTCCAGCTACTTGAAATCTTAACTAGAAACTTTTCCATTTCCGATAATCCATTCAAGCAAACTCTGCTTTACAAAACAAAGATTTCAACGAATACAAGATTACAATTGCTAATACGATTCTTCGGCATGAAGTAATTCTCAAGAACTTGTTTTCAGTAGCGAAATATTTCTTCTTTTTTTTTTTTGCTGTCTTAGATATCTTTTCGAATAGCTATCACCTTCACTAAATCTGAATCCTTTTTGATAAAAACTGAATCATTATTTCAAAGCTCCGGGCTACAAATCTCGATCAGTAATAGACTCAGCTTTATTCAGTTGCGAATTCTTATCAGTTCCGAAGTTTTCTTTTACTCATCTCCAGTCGATTGAATAGCTCCAGGCTCGAAAGTTCAGAGAACAAAAGAAAATTAAAACAATCAATCTCAATGTATGCTTCATGAATAATGTCCTTTGTAGTAATGTGCTGTGCGATGAATAATAATGAATCCGATTTCTTTTTCCTTGAAATAAACTCACGTACGAGTTTATAGAAAAAATTTGCCAGGAACATATAATTAATATTTAGGTTGACTCAGATAAGGATTTGAATTGCTACAGCTAATAAATAATAAATGAGTATTTTAAATATATTCATCACCTCCCTGAGAAATAAATTGGTTTTAATTTATTAAAGGGAGTGAAATTTAACCATGTCTTTCAATGGCGTCATTTTTTCTTTATCCGGAAGCAGAGCTTCAAAAAGAAAACAAAAAACTGTCGGAGAACTTAATTGGTTATTGTCGACGCGAGGAAGATGGTTGAAGGTCTTGTCATATAATGTTTCCTTCAAGAAAGTTATTAAAATAAAAGGTCAGATTTTCAGGTGCAATTATGACAATAATAAAAAAAATCGGAAAGGAAATTACAAGGGAAAAAAAGAAATTGTTATTTAATGCGATTTATTTGTTAAAAAGATGAAAAAGGTTAAAAGTCAATATTTCTAAAATTTCATATACATTTCAAAGTTCACTTCGAAGGATTCTTTAAATAATTCAGTTAAAAGAAGCAAACTTGAATAAATTATTAAAATTATTTTCAATCCAAATTGCAAAAAAGTAAGCCACAACTAAAAACTACATTTAAAAAGGCTTTAATTGTCTTGTATCGAACAAAGTGGTATCTCACTAAACTAAAAACAAAAATTCCTTTTCAGTAATCATTTTATGAGTATTTTTGAATTCAAAGGAGGAAAAGACGTAATGAACCCATACTTAGAAACTCTTAAATCATTTCAGATGGAAACACTTGAATTCAGTTTTATTGTTTTAGGGCTAATGATTATTATAAGTAAATGGTGTCTTTTTGAAAAACTACGCAATTATTTTGTACCAGTACTGTACATTATTTTATTCTATCTCGATGGATAGTGAATATTAAAATAATACTGTAAGCCAGTAAACAAACATATTTTCTTTAAAAAATGTAAATGTTATTTGAATAGTTCCTCTTCCTTTCAAAACCTGAGTGCTGAACTTAGATTCTCAGATTAATAATTATCAGTTCATTTATCCAATTAATAGAACATTTTAATAAATTTGGAATTGAAAATACAAGTCACTAACACTATATTATTATGCAGAAAAATTATTCATAGTGATATATAAAAAAATGTTTAAATATAATGAATCTTTTTTCTTCTTTTTTTTGCATATAGAGTGTTCTTAATCATGTTAAAATCTTGTTAGTCCTGCACGTAATTTAAATATAAGAAAACGTTAAGCTCAATAGCTTAGAAGTTGATATTTTAGAAAGTGTTTTTGTCGCAGAAGGCATTCTAAATCATAATAAAATTCTTGTTAATCTTATACTTAATCTAAATATAAGAAAAAAAACTCAATTCAACAACTTAGAAGTTGATATTTTAGAAAGCAGTTTGTGCACGTAGAGTCTACTAAATCGCATTAAAAGTCTTGTTAAGAAGCAAACAATCTCATGTTTGACGACCCTTTTCAGTTTCATGAAAAAATTTCTTCTTCTCCATCACCAAGGTATTTGAGAAAAATGGAGACCGAAATTATAAAAATGAATTTTATTTTCCTTTACGTTCTTGTTTACAAATTGTAATGGCAGTTTATAAGCATGAGAATATTAATATATTTTTAAGAACATTTATAAAAACGACAGGATAATGCCTATAAATCTCATTTTTAAATATATAATTAATCATCTCATAATGTTATGTAAGCTGGCATTAAATAGTTTTCTTGTCTTATACTGGATTTATTTAGAATTTTTAGACCAAAACAATAAAATACACTTTTTTTAAGACAAAGTATTTTGAAGAAATTAAAATTTAAAAATTTTGACTCGTCCTCTGTCTTACGAAATTCCTTCCTCAATAAAAGTATGACATTTAGTAAAACGTAAACTTTAAACAAGATTTTTTATGGTTCATTTCGAGTCCTCCAAGATTTAATAGGTGAAATGTATACATTACACAAACAGTTATTTTATCTAACACTGCATAACAGTCACTTACGCATACCATAATCTCAAGTTATAAACTACTTCTTTTTAACTATACATTGCTTCTAATGTTTAAAAATTAAAAGTATTTTAAACAAAGTAAAAACTTGAATAACTTAAGTGAATGGTGGTTTTTTTTTTTTTAATTCAATGTCTTGCGTACAATGAAAACGTACAAAGATTTCATAGTTTAAAGTAATAAATTAGCACAATTGACGAAAAACAATTGAAAAATCCATTAACAAATTTTCAAACTCGTAATTCAAAGACTAACAAATTAAGAACCAATCCGATCTATTTCTGTCAGCTAAAATTGAAATGTGTGATGTTTAAATTTAAACGGGGGAAAAAGTGAATGGTCAATATTCATCTCAATTAAGGTGATAGATAGATATATTAATATACTTTAAAACTCCTTTAAAAAATGAAAAGGAAAGTAAACTTGAAAATATGAAGCAAAAATAAATCACAGCCACTGCACATCCTTTCTTATGTAAGAAATAAACATAAATTATTTATGATACACACAAAGGCTCCCACGACTCCAAACCTTAAGAAAATTCTATTTTCTGAAAAAAAAAACTCCTTAACATATAATATTTTTTTCTGAATATGAATACTTTAAAACAAATTCCTTGAAATCCTTCCAATTATTTACAGAGGTATGATTAAAATATATATGCTTAATTCTGTTCAATTTTATTTTCCTTGATTGTAGATGATAAATTCTGAAAACTTTTAAAGCTCCTTTTTCCAAAATGTGATTTTTAATTATTTTGAGTTAGGTATCTTAAACATTATTTGAGATAATATAATAGACACTGTATAATTAAAATTATCATATTATTATGCATAATTTGAATTAAAATTACTGTCTCGTACATATTTTAATATTTTATCAGAAATAAGTACATATAAAACATTATGAAACTTTGAATATAAACTGTAATAAGGATTAAAAAAAATTAAATTGCATTAAATATTATATTTTTAGAATAATATTAAACTTCAGGGAATTTATTTGTATTACGAAACAAAAACTGGGTATTCTGAAGTAAAAGCTTTTGAAGGATTGTGCGTGTAAATCAATATACTGTAAAATAACGTGAAAACAAAGCGTTAATTCTAAAGAAAATTTTATAAATTATTTAAATTTATATGAATATTTAAAATAACTTTATCAATGTGCAAATTAAAAATTTTCTAGCACAAATTTCCTTTATCATTTTACTGAAATTTAAAAAGGGTATGAAGATTCGAAGAGAGTGGGGGGAATGCTCAACTACAGGCGTATAACCCTTTAAAAGGAAGATAAATAATTTTTTAACTTGTATTCCACATCTGAACTGCTCATTGTTTTTTAATACAGATGTATATCCAACTAAAATAGATTCAACCCAAGAACTTCATTAAAATACATGCTCCCGTAACATGCACATTTAACCAAATAGTTAAGTCATGCAGACGGTTGTAATGGACGGGGCAACGGCACAATTCCTGAACCCTCCACTACAGACAGCATCACTTATGACGCCTTCCACGGCGGCTATTTAAGATTCAGAATGGTCGAATAGCTGCCATTAAACAGATGCAAGGAATTTCAAAGGGCGTGATCTCTGCTGAAACTTATTTCATGGGGGTTAAGACGTAAATGACGTCACAGGGATTGACCTAATTTAGCCTATCACATTTTAACCCCTGAGCGTCAACAAAGTTTATTCTGGAACCGGTGGCGTTGGCGTCTAATCTCGGAGGCTAGGCACGGAAGTCTTGGCCGTCTGCAAGGCTCTTAATGGGCGACGGAATGAGGCGAATATTTCCCTTTCGTAAATGACGATGCAATCAGGATACGACGTTTGGAATGGTCTCGTAGGAGCCGAGATCGCCAATGAGGAAGAGGAAAGTTTTTATTTACCAATCAATAGCAGCGGCTCTACCAGTCACGTCCAGTAATTAGAGTAACTGTTTCATTAAAACGGGAGGCAATTGCACCGGATCTGATTGCTCGGCGTTTCTTGGCTCGCTCTCCGAAATAGCTTGGGATGAAAACTTCTGCCTTTTAATAGAGAAGTATTATAGCTAAATAAAAACCCGTTTCTGATTTTGCAATCAGAGACGCTCTGGTGTTTCGAAGAAAAGAAGTTAGTCCCAAAGGTCTCGGTAATTGCCGAGATCTTGATAAGGTTTTGTAAGTATAGTTAAACATTATTTCTTTAACGTTTACACTGGAAGCAGTTAAGTTTCTATCGCAGAGGTGTAATCAGATTTAAAGAAGTTAGAGTAACTGTCCAAAGTATGTTCTAGATAAGCGATTTAAATCTAAAATAATTTTCTCTCAGACTATTACGTTTTACATCCTTTTATTACTAAAAGATTACTTACCT
>BMAW01051641.1:223637-255419 GCA_019974015.1 Nephila pilipes
ACTAATAACAATTAATCATCAACTTGGAGAGAAAAGTTCTTAAAAATGCAAATATCTTTGAACGTAAAATGGTTGTTGCATAAAAAAAATCATCTCTTTGCAAAACTTAAAGCTAACATAAAATATTAATTCCATTTCATGCGTCTTAAGCCATTTTCATCATTTTGATTGTACGTCCCTGATGTCGTAAACAACCAGTAAGAAAGAATAAAAAAAAAAAAAAAAAAACACCCCACGCCTGTTTGTTAACAGAGAATTAGATCGCTTTTAAAAATGGGAGCGGAGCGCTTTCCTTGAAAAGCTTTTCGCTGAAATTTATCATTCTCTAAGCGATCATTAAAATTTCTTCAACGAGGGAGAAGACCGTGACAGAAGACTGGCAACAGATTCCGATCAACTTCGTATCTTCAAAGAGAAGCACCACTTTCTGCTGAGTTCGCGTGATACAGAAGTTGGGCTTGGACCTTTGGTAGGTATCAACAGTAATGGGGGATAAAGGGACCGTGCACATATTGCATTAATTACAAATAAGTTTCAGTACAAATGCATTACAGTACCCGATATAAACGGACTGACAATGCGTCGTGTTAACGAAAATGTCGAAAAATAGGGAAGGAATCATATGTCAAATCTTAAAACTAACAAAAAAATGTTCATTCCTTTTTTTTTTTCATATCTAAAGCCATTTCCATCATTTTGACTGGATGTCGTAAACAACCAATAAAGAGAAACAAGCAGATGAAATTTGTCATGCCTGTTTGAGAACGAATAATCAGAATGCTATTAGAAATTGGGGTACAGCGATTTACTTGAAAAGCTTTTCGTTGAAATTTATCATTCTCTTAACCATCATTGAAATTTCTTCAACTAGAAAGAAAACTGTGATAGATGACTGGCAACAGATTCCGATCATCTTCAATGAGAAGCACTACTTTCTGCTGAGTTCGCGTGATGCAGAAGTTAGACTTGGGCCTATGGTAGGTATCAACAGTAACTGAGTATAAAGGGACTGATAACATATTGCATTTATTACAAATAAATTTCAGTGTATTTCAATATCCGACATAACGAGTAGGCAGAACGTCGAATAAGCGAAAATGTCAGATTATAGGTAGGGGTTAAGAAAAAATCTACTAAACGTCAAACTATGATATTTTTACATGTTACGGACGTAATAATCATGCTCTGGAACAAAAACCACAAAACAAAAATCAACTTACAGCTACAAAATTGTTCTGAAGTTAATTTACTTTAATAAGCTCAGTTTCGTGCTTATTTATAAATTTCAGAGTCTATTTTTCTGACTAGTTCCTTTTTTTTCGCTGCAAGTCTCGTATTCTTTCCAGTATTAATATATCCATTCTTGTAGTTTCTTTTGGTTATTTAATTTACATAATGGCAGTTTCTAAAGAATTAACGAGTCATTTGAAATTCCGAGAACTAACAACAGTTGCTGCTTGATCGTGATCTTCAATTTCGTTGTTATCAAAATTGATAAGAGTGACTAATTGAAAAGAGCGTTAAGATCGAAACCTTGGATTTCGATTTGAATTCTCACATCTTTAAGAACTAATCTATTTGAATGCATATAATGCACCCGAATGCATATAATGCATTTCCGGTCTTTAAAAAATATTCTTAAGTATTTTTTATAAATTGGAGGGGGAAAGTCATTTCACAGAAGCCTTAATTTTTTTTTTTTTTTGCTCTTTCGGATGCATTTTATTGCATTCAAATATATGAAATCGTAAATATGTGAGAATTAAAGTCGAAATTCCATAGGATTAACATTACGTCCTCGAAATCAAAATGGCGGGTAGATAAGATCATTAAAGGAAAATATTCAAACAAATAAAAAATAACATATATAAACAGTAATGAAAAGAAATTAATTTCGAATATTCATTAGGAAACTAAAAACGAGTTAAAACTGTTCAGCCCTCTCTCTCTCATGAAACAAAATCTATTTTGCCTCAACTTAAAAAAGCATTAAATAATTAGATTTCAAAAAATGTTTGCAAGTACATTTTTTTCAACCGAAAATTGATTTTATTTTTATTTGAGAAAGTGATTTAAACAAATCCATTTTAAATAAAAATTAAAATGTTTGCTGAATACAACGAATGGGTTTCTGAAACCAAATACTTCAGCTGAGATAATCAAATATACTGGGTCGTACATTGACCTATTAAAATATGATCCCTTTCTAATTAATAAGCTTTAAACACTTTCGTTAAAAATGCCTTTGTTTTTAATTCTTCTAATTTCAAGCAATGTTTTCATATATTTATGATTTTCCGTATTTATTTTGATGGTAAGAAAACAGAATATAGAATGTAGCCCCGCAAGACGTAGAATATTGCCAGTTTTAAATTGAACAAAACACTTCCGAACAGTTCCTTCAGCAAATCCAAGGTAGTTAGAAGAGAGCTTGCTCTCAAAGACTGATGATATTGTTAAGGTAAGTTGTGCTGCCATCTGTTGAACGGCGTTAAAACAAATTTGTTACTGATTTAAAGTTCAGTCATTTTACTTTGAGTAATCAGAAAACTTGAGATTTATATTCGTCATTATGCATGAAAAGCCAAGCAACAACGAAAGCAATGTCATATTCATGGACATCTTAGAAAAAGAAGTAAAAAAAACGATCCATGGATAGTACTATTATGAGTTAACTTATTCCCGTTTCACTTTATTAGTATCTCATTCCACATTGTTGGGGGAACCTCCCACATGCAATTTTATATCAAATGCAAGTAAGATGCAATTTTGCTTACATTTTTATATAAATCTGGCTTTTTGCACTATATTTAAAATTATAACCCTAACAATTTACGTTGCATCTCATTTACCAGTTTATTTTATCTATCATTTTTTTATGTTAATAAATTAAAAAAAAAAACCTTGACTAATTTAAACAAATTTTTAGTGCAACATAATCCGATTTGGTACTGGCACCATGAACCCCAACATTCATTTGGTCACCCCCAATTCCTTTTCCTAACACACCCCGAATGTCATTCCTGTTTTACACTGTACATTGTATTTTAATAGAATGTAGTGTTTCACATAAACATCATTTCTCCCTTTTTTAAACCATTCATTTGAAAATTATCCAATTTAATGGTGAAGAAACTTCTTGCAAAACTTTTGTGCTATTTCGAACACTTCATATTATGGTGCGCTGTGTGTCAGTTTGGTCCTAATATTTTCATCCCTTTTCTATCTACTTCCGGTTAAGTGATTGTGATTATGATTGTTAATTAACGACCTACTGAGAAGCAACGCGAGGACAACTGGCAACGGTACTCAATTTGGATTAAAAACAATATTCAATTATAATACAACAAATTGAAAGAGAAAAAGATGACTTTAAAAACGATTACTAAAGATGGTTTTAAAAATGAAGACCAAAAATCGTAGAAAATAATACGTACAGAAAATTTTTTAAGAAAATAAAAACAATCTTTCTATATAGTTAAAGAGTTTAAAGAAAAAGAAATAAAAAGCGAATAAAAAATTTTCTTCACCCAGTAAAAAATTAAACGAAAACTTACCGAAAATGACGGTTTATCATCATAAATAAAATAAAAACGAAGATTTTTCAATACAGTTGAAATTTTTTTACCGAAACCTGAGGTGCTGAGCCGACTCCAACTGTCTAAATATTTAACTTATGACCTCACACAAAACTTCACTTTTTTGTCAAAAATTTTCAATTGAATAGAAAAACCTTGACTTTTATTTACGTTGATGATAAACTGTCATTTACGGTACATTTTCATTCCACTGGTCTAAGAAAAAAAAATTATACTTCTGCTTTCTAGTTCCTCTTTTACTCTTTTGAAACTTAAAAGTGTTGATTTTTTTTTAAAATTACTCTTATTATTTTTTTTAAATTTATGAATTCTTAACCTTGGCGTTTTAAAGAAAATTAATACTCAGTTACATCTGTATCATTTTCCTTTCAAAAGAGCCAATCTTCCCCCTATAACTATTTAGACCCTTAAAAATAGCATACCATCTGTATAAATAAAAGGCAATGTTCATACGTATGCTCTATTAAACTTTTATATATATTCACTGACTTCGCCTAACATTAGTAGTACTGTATTTAAAAATTAAATTGAATGAAATCAAATTAGAAGTATTTTTGTTTTTACAGTGTTAATTGTGATGATTGGGTTTCTCACATTTCGACTGTTTTTGAATTGTGTTTTTCTGATAAATATCGGAAAAATTAAGCGAATTTAATATAATATCAAACAATAATGTAAGTATATTTCATGATGTTACAGATTGTTTTTGACATTAAATTGTAAATTATTAATTTTTAATGTGTGCGCTTTATGGACAAAAATTACTCGAAAGATTTCGCTTAAAAATTTCAGTTTCATTTTGTTAATGCCATGAGTGTCTTGGGATTAGTTAACTATTTTTGTTCTACTGTGGTTATATAGCAATGCTTCCAAAAAGACAAAACATTAGGTTTTGCGCAAATAGAGCCAAGAGAATAAGAGAAGACAGTGGAAATGAAACTGAAGAAAAAACATAAACGCCATCGATGCCTCTGGGTTCTGGTTTGAAAGTCCATGGGTCCATGAGTAATTTAAGGAGGTCCATGGGTAATTTAAAGTGGTCCATAGGTAATTTAAAGTCCATGGGTAATTTAATTTTTATTTCAGTTGTTTCATCTTCTTCATACAGGTAATGAATAAAAAAAACATGGGGTATCATACATAACAACGAAAATAGACATAATTCATGATGGAATCGTAAACACGTGCAAGGTTGTGCGGTTCATTCAACTAGTGTCAGCCGAGAGAAGAGTTGTAAGAGACGGCGGTTATGAGTAAGTGCTGGCTTTTATACACGAGAAGGATAGGGAATCCTAGCGATTTTCGCTTTTCAGCAATAAAAAGGATTTCGTAATACTACCATTACATGCGTGATTTTGCGAAAAAAATATTTAATACCTTAAGGAAATTTGTAGTTTAAGATTTGTAAGAGATTGGTTGGGGTAATATATACACCCAATGCATTTTTAAACGATAGATACGTTCCTTAGAAAAACGTATAAGAAAATACATGCGAGTTATAATAAACTTGAGGATATGTTCCATAACTTTATAAAAACCTTGTAAGATGAAAAAACTCTAAATATTTTCCTAAGAACATCGTGCAGAAAAAAATAATAATGAAATCAGTATGACATATTTATAAAACAAAAACAATTCATTTTTATCACACAAAAAATATATTAAAATTAGTGTACAGTGAAAATTCAGTCTATAGGTGCATACAATATATAAAAATTCAAATTGAAAATAGGAATAAAATAACTAACAACTATTCATCGATACTTGATATTAAACGTGCACGTTTGTTACGAACAAGATCAAAAATGCTATCATTAGTAGATGTGTCAGGTATGCCTAGCACAACGGTCTGCTTTGATTGAAACGAAGAATTTTGTTCGTTACTAACAGCCTTTGTTGGTTTTTTCGTTGTTACTGTCTGAAATCAGCAGCTGTTTTTTTTTTTTTTCATGTTGTTTATATAACTCTTGATGTCCTGCTATACAAAACTTAGATTACGTTAAAATTTCAAAGCACACTCCATATTAGAATCATAAGAAAATATTGTTCCTTAGTTATAGCAAATTTCAAGCCCTCTCGAACTAAATCAGCTGAACTCCATCTTCGATTTCCTCATTATCGACTTGAATTATCAAAATGAAAAATTCATATAAATTAGTAAAGACAAATATCATGCATGAGAGAAATTGTGATTTTTAGGATATATTTCAAATTAATAACTTGTTAAACCAGTAATTTTTTTTTAAATTTAAGCGAATGTATATAATGGAAAAAAAGATGTGATGAATTTCCAGGTGGGCTAATAACCGAAATGCTGAGTTCCAAGTTGAAATAAAACAAAGCAAAGAAAAATAGTGATTATAAAATGCAGGTATTACCCGTAACTCCATCATACTAAGTAAACAAGCCGTGAGGTAGACCAGGTCATTCACACATGTTCAGGCATAAACCGACCATCTCCTGATTACACTGTCACAATTAGAATCTTAAAAAAATTGGGAGGGGGTGGCAAGGATTCTTGCTAGAACAAAAAATTCGTGTAAAAAAGTATATTGTATAATGGTGAACCGTGTTATTTCAAAATCACGTAAAAAAAGAGTTGGGATATATATATATATCAATGATTTAAGATAGTGTAGTCATTAAAATGTAATAAATCACATTGATTTTATATCATTTGTTTATTGAAGATTATTTTATTTCGAAGTTAATGGGAACTTCGTAGCATAGGAAACAAACACTAGATGGCGGTGAAACATCACAAAAAAGCACAAAGTTACGCATATCTCATGCAAAGTGAATGAAGAAGATGGAAGAAGGCGGTTACTGGTTAGAGACGGATTTTATACCTGAAAAGAACGAGGAAATCCTAAAATTTTGTTAATTTAGCAATAAAGGGTTCTCGATATTACCATAACACGAGCGATTTTGCAAAAATGAGGTTTTACAGCTAGAGGAACGGTTATAGCTTGAGTGAATTCATACGAGATTTGTTCTGTGTTAAAAAGAGAAAGAAATTTAAGGAAAAAAAAAGAAAATGTGATAATATGGGTTTATGTCAAATACACACACACACACACACAAATATATATATATATATATAATGAAAATAGTAAATGAAATAAAATGAAGTAGTCTAAACAAGAATTATTTTAAAAATTAATATGGAAACAAGTATTTAAAACATATATAACTAATAGTTACAATATATATAAGTGTATAAATTTAGCAATAGGTAGTACATAATACATAATAAAATTCGGGTCCACTAGTACATAATAAAATAATATTTCTTTTTTTAATGCTGCATGTTTGCGTGCCCCACCCTCTTTTCTAAATCATCTTTCGATTTCAAAGCAGCAATGTATCAATTTATGTTCCACCCCCTTGTTCCGAATCCTTTTGTGTATATGACGGATTGTTTCGGAAATGATGATCACAAATTGCAATCAAGTTACTGCGCTAACAGCATGTGACATGAACAGAAGAAGAAATACAAACTGGAAGGAAAATACAAAAACTAGTCAGAGGAACTAGTTAAGGATTTGGCGCAAATCCATTTCAGATTTTGACGGATTATAAACATTTCACTTTTTTTTTTTTATACACTAACCTTATTTTTCTACACCCCTCCTCCCTCCAGTGGGAAGTCCGATGCAGAAGAATTACTAATTAATTTACTTCTGTCATTTGGTATAACTCAGAGTCAGTACTGAATTCAGATAAAAATAATTTTAAAGTTAAAAAATGATTAACTGTGTGTTTTGTGATGCCTTTTTAGAATTATTTTTCTTTGTAATGCTGTCTTATACTCAATTTAATCTTTAACATTATTTAGTTCTAAAAAATAAAATTCTTATTGGAAATAAATGAAACAAAAGGAAATATGCATAGAAATAAAAGGTTTTTTTTTTATTTCAGCACTTCTAATAATTAAATAATTTTACAAATCTAGTATAATACATTCAAAACGTCTGGTAAGTGTCTAGTAACATTTAAATTAGACTAAAGAATCCCTTTAAATGAAAAACGAATATTTAATTAACATGATTTTTCTATTAAAAATTTCATTTTTTATTCAACTCAAGTTAACTTTAAATTATTATTAAATTATATTGTTTGTAAAATATCTTTAAGCATTTGAACTGGATAATTAATAGAAAATAAACGTAATTAAGTAATTGTTTTCATGTACGTAAATATGTTTTTACAAGTAAAATTAATACTAAAAGTTTTAATAATAACTTCATTGACAAAATATTTTATTCATTTAAATGGTCGAAATAGGCGAAATTTTTCAGGGTCTATGCAACTTTTTTGTTTCATGAAGCAGTTACTAAGACATATCGAAAGAAAAAAAACTGTTCCGAAAAGATTTTCGTTTTTTACGTGAATTAAGAATAAATTTGATAAAAAGAAGCTTCGCGCCTGTTAGTTACTTTGATTTAAAAAAAAAAGAGTATTAAAAGGAATATGATAAAATAAAGATTTTATTAAATCATATATTATAAAATCTGATGTGGATTTTATTATAGCTCAAAATTACTTTTTGAAAGCTGTAATACAATAAAATATAAATTTTATTACATTTCATCATGGCTCTTTTCTTTTACTGATTTCCATATTTATAGATTTTCACTTAAATTGACGAAACAGGAAAAGCAATACGAAGGGCAATAGAGACAGGACTCATGGAATTTCGAGTTTCCTTTAAGTGATGAAGTCGACACTTGAATAGGCTCTCCAATCAGCACATCCACTCCATTCTAATAATGAGGACTTTTAACACCAACAGACTTTCTGCATTCACTCCACTCCACGACAAATAATGAAAAAGCTGGTTCTGAAACTTGTACTTATCGTACACGAATTTGTTACTTTCTCATTAATACTAATTTGACCCCCCCCCTTTTTTTTTCTCCGGTTGTGAAAAAAGTATTGAGACTAAAATAATCTGTTATACCTAATTACTTTCAGAGATAAATGCTAAATTATATATATTATATATTTTATTTCTGTTTTGATTGTTCCTTTCATTCCACAAACTGACTCACCCAGGCTCACCGATAACGGTTTCGAGCTGCACTTCCGTATGGACTCGGTACCTCCCATCGGTGAGTGGTGGGTCTAAGGGACTTGCTTGACCAACGTCAAATTAAGGGGATGTTGAGGATTAATTACTGCCTTTTTTGAGCAGTATCGCACGAATGCACTAAAAAGCTTGTTAATGCTAATATTAATCGAATGCATGCTTTAGCAAACAATCATGTAAGTCTTTTTAGCTTTATTAGACCATATTAAAATAGATGTTAGTATATTATAGCTTTGTTTCCAGACCATTTTTGATAACACAGGTACCCTCAACCTTAGTCCGTTACTTAGCAAAAGGCGCTTCAAGGTCACAGATTTTTCCCCCACTGCCGTCTGTAACTATGGTAGCAACAGTTCAGAATAGACGTCACTCCCCCCCCCCCCAATTCGTTTTATTTTCGTAAACAGACTTCTAATGAAAACGAAATTTTGAGTTATCCCATTCATCGTTGGTTTTTCTTTTTTTTTTTTTTTAATCTGCCTCATCAAAATATTTGCTTAAAATTTGTATAACATTTTATAAATATTATCATAATATCTAATTAGAAATATTTAATTTTCCTATACATTTATATAACTGAGCTAAACAACACATTGGAATTTTTAAATTAAATTAACTTGTTTACACATAGGTATTGTATAAATATTTTATAAGAATATATTTAAACAATTTATAAGCTTTCATTTATTTTTTAAAAAAAATATATCATTTTGAAAAAGATAAACAGTTATTTATTTATAAATATTTAAAATAGACTTTACATTTAATATAAAACACATCTAAACGCGTAGGAATTCAGAACTGAAGTGTTGAAAATAAATGCATCGGCGATGATACATTAGTCCCTACCATGGATAACTGATGAAGGAAAAACGACAATTGGTGACCTTGACACGCCTATTCTTAAGTAACAGACTTTAGTACTGTACTTCTTTTACAATGTATAATATAGGACATCGTTGGTGTCTTTTTTTATTTATATTTGAAAAAGGGAGAGGTGATTAGGTTTTTATAGAGGACTATGTGGTAGGTCTATAAAGACACGATACTTATGGCTATTTGTGTCTCGGAAAAGTTATCACGCCAACACACAACCTAAGCAATAGATTCCTGCCCAACGAACATCATTTAATTGCGAAAAAAGATTGCAAAGGTAAGTCATATAGAGGATCTCAGTTTTACAAAAGAAAACTCAATAAGATTTAGCGGTCCCCTGCCTCACAAATCCAAACCAATAACGTTTGGAGTAGAAATGTTTAGTAAGTAGCTTAGTGGCTATTCTTTTAATGCTCAGCATATTTTTATAGTGTTTGTCTAGCGTCCGAGAATATATATAATCAAATCTCATTTGTTTAATTCATCTGTATGAAACCTGTTTGACAATGTGGAGGGAAAATCGTCAATGAAATGTGTTTTTTTTAAATATAAATTCGGCATTTTATTTAATATTTAAAATTTAACCCTGACATTTCACTTTGTATTCTATATATCATTGAATTTTATCTATCATTTTATATCTTACTGTGTGTTTTTTTTTAAATAATTTTCGTTGTACTTTTTACTAATTTTACACCATGAACTGAAAATAGACTCCCTCTCACTTTTCCAAATGGTTGTCTAAGGCACATGTCTGATATAAGGCACGCGTATGCACATAAAAAATCATTTCAAATCTTTCTCGACATAGCTCAAGACCAACAGCCGGACTCTGAATGATGGGTAGCGGTCATCTTCCAAAAATCGAAACAAATGACATCAAGGGTAAAAACGCTAAATAACTAGCCCAAAGGGGAATTCCCTTCTGTCTTAGTTGTCTACGGCTCATGTCTAAGGACCCAAAGAATCGCCGAGGAAATCTACCTTCTTAACAGTGCCCCACCCCGTGTATTCGCCATCCGTTGTGCGTAAGGTGTGTTATGATTTAATACAGGTGTAATACGGAAAGCTATTTATTTCTTTTTCAAGCATCAATTGTGAAATGTATGCACTTCTGAGTCTTGCCTCGGAAGTTTGATAACCTTCTGGAAGATTTTTAAGGACATTATACAGAGTGTAACGAATACGTGACGAAAATTTTCTCCTTACATTACACAAAGGTTGTAATTCAAAGGTGATTAAGCTCAAAGTAGGTTTGAATGATCAGTCCAAGACTGTTAATAAATCTTATAACAATTTGCTAAGAAATCCACTGCAAGAAGTAGCTTAAACAGGATGTATCAGAAGTAATCGTTCAAATTTGGTGGAGAGGTAAGGTCTAGCAAAAGAAAAAGATTTCACCTTAGAAAATAAAGACAAGACAAATGCATGGTGTTGCAGAAGGCGATGAGTATCCATAATTGAAGTTCACGCAATTGATGTTTACTTGACCAGGACTCAAAATTAAGAGGTCCGTCGCCAATAGCTCTTATGTTGTTTTTCATTGAGCCGTTAATAAAACAATCAAAATCAAATTGATGGGTAATATCATGGACTTCAGAATATTAAGGGAGAAATTATGCTTCAATAAAATAAATGAATATATCTTCATAAAGACAGATGATGACAGTTTTAAACTCGAATTCACATTTACAAATCATAGTTTCTGAGTATTGGTAGAGTTGGGTTTAACGTCGCTGAACAGTCGTGAGTGTTAGACTGTTGTACAAGCAATCCTAGGAGGTATGTAAACTATTTCCAAGGCTACACGGACAACTAAAAATTGGGTTTTGAGAAATAACTTCAATAGCATGCCTTCAAAATTCAAAATTGTTAATTAAAACGATATCAGAAAGACTTGCATGAAAATGTTGCAAGCACTTGAGGTAAATTCTGAAGTCCATTCGTAAGGAATATGTGAAATAGTATGACAAAAAAATTTCCAATTGAACTATATTTATAGTAATATTGGTAATATTACTTACCCTGTATTGGAAATTACGGTATAAGAAAATTATATATTGTACATTACACAAATAATTCTATATAATTTCGAATATAGCCTTAAGGTATTCGTACACTTTTAAAGCGTCCTTTTTGTCAAAAAATTCGATTTTCTAATTTTAATGTCATTTTAAAATTTAAACTTTTTTCTTTCTAATAGTGTTTGAATTTTGCTTTAATTGATTGGTTGACTGTTTTATTAACGTCGCACTTTGAAACAACACTAGGGCTATTGGCGATGGAACTTGTAATTTTAAACATGGATCAATTGACGAGGACGTCACCAGAGTTTGTTCCTTCCTCTCTAAATTTCCGTATCATGCTATTCGGAAGACTTGAAACATCGACAGATGTCACGAGCACCATTTCCGCTACATGGTGAGTCTTCAATGGCATCAGGACCTGAACCTGTGATTCAATGAAACAAGGCTGAATGCGAGATTGTGAACATGACTACTAGGCTAGTGAGGTCACACCACGACAACAACGAACTTCGTTGCATGCCTGCCAATCACAAACCAGAATACACGTGGTTTCTGATACCTCGCATTTTGCCTTTTTTAAAAATTTTACTTAATTTTTTATTAATATATTTTTTAATTTTTGTTTATTCTCATTCTTATTATTTTTATTTATTATTATTTTGTATTTATTTGTATATATTATTTTTATATTTTTATTTATATTCATTTATTTATTTTGCTGAACAATGCCTTATTTCCCGAATGCATATTTGTGTTAATATTTAATTAACCGATTGCCGAGGAGGAAAATGTGAGATTTTATACAAATTGTAATGTTGTGCGTAAAAATTTGTTAGGGCATAACTTAAAAATTTGATTTCTGAAAAATTACTGTTATGAAATACATCCACTTATTAATACTATTATCTTAGAAATAAACTATACCGAAATACATACCAATTAGCCATAAGGACTGCGACACGAATGTTTGTCGCCAATTCACAAAGTCAACGATTCGTTGGCGACATTTCGTGTGGGTGCGAATAACCAATATGCACATTCTGAATAATTATTTCAACCCATAAATACCAAGCTGGTAAGTAGAAGCACCACGTATCGGGAATAAATCAAAATTCACCAAAATAGCGCTCATGATTGTTTATGCATGAGCCTTTCAATAATAAAAAAATATATATTCATCGAAATGAAAACCACACCGAGCGCACGTTCGTCCATAATAACACACATGAAAATATTCCGGAGGCATTTGGCTAACTCATTCTGACGTTAGCGAGTTAATATTCACGATTACAGCTACCTCCAGAAGTTCTCCTCAATTAATTAGGGCGAACATGAAAAATTTCGAAAAGTAATTATGGAAATCGCCCCCACTTTGCTTATTCCCAGCAGCGTTTTGAGGTCCAAATCTTCACTCCCCTACCTCTACACGAATAAGAAGAGAAATTGGGGTGGGGGTGAGGAAGGGTAGGTGGATGATCATAACGATTGGAATATTTCACCGAGCGCCATCATCGAATTCGAAATGAAACTTAAATATTTTTCTTCTTTTTGAGGGCGGTTAACAGGGAGGAGGAAATGATAGCGCACGGTTTTCCAGCTTAATCGAACGTTAAGCCGGTCGAGCGAAGAATGTATGACGACATTGGGGGTGCAGGAAGCTTTATTTGCCTTGTGCAATGGTTTGCATCCAATTCACATTGGAGAGGGAACACCGTTTCGCCGTGTCCTTCTCCCCCCTGTTAAGGAGTGCCAAACGATGGGCGATGGATCTTTGATGGACTGGTTTCCTTCCCCCACCCCCGCTTTTGTGGTAGTTTGGTTGATGGTTGTCGAACAAATTAAGGGAATGATGGTAAGAATAAGTTACTCGGAAAGGTACGAGGATTTCAATAAATTGGAATGGTAATGTTGCCGGTAAGCCACTGTGGTACTATAATGCAACTTCTTTTTCTTTAACGGAAGTTTAGAATTGTCACGAAATTGTAGGTGCTAAGTAATAGTATGGAACGGAAAAGATTGAAAAGTTGTGGGAGGTTTCGTATAGGAAATGAGAGATGATCCGGCAGATCTTCAATGGATTGATTTCACCCGCTCTTTCTAGAGTAATTTGGTTGATTGTCGAACATGTATAAGGAATGGTATAATTAGAATAAGTTATTTGAAAAATACGTAGATTTCAATTAAATGAAGTAACGATGTTGTAGGGAGGCCACGATTAGGGACTGCTATACCAATTTACTGATTTATTGGTAAATTGTGATTTATAGCTTCAAAGTGTTAACAGTTTATATAATTCGGTAAATTACATAATTATAAAATAATTTTCCTTCGACAACTACAATCACGCTATTTGTGAAAGTGAAACTTAAGTTAAAATAAATTCAGAAATATAGCACAATTATCCGTCCCTGACACACACGCAATTGTTAATAACTAAAATCAATTACAAAGAACTAGAGTATAATGAGGAAATATATTCCAATAGTGATGTGCTTTTCTAATAATTACAAGCGATTATGATAACATAGAAGAGTCACAAATAGAAGTGATACAAGAGTTACTAGAGAAGGACCTCGCAGTTTTGGTATACAGTTAAGTGACGAGGACGACACATGAATTGGCACATTCCTCTCCAGTCACTGATTCCTCAGATAATTGCTAATGAGAATTTGATAATTGAATGAATGAATGAAAATTGAAATTATAAAATTGAAAATAATCGTGACACTCAGTAGAGAGAAATATATCTGTCATTGCCCTTTTCTCAAAATGTGGCATCTTAGGGTTCTTGTATACTATTTTCTTAATCTGCTTTGCCCTTCATGCTGATATTTTTTGCATCTTAAAATGCGGTTACTTTTTGTAGAGTGAACAATTTTTTTTATCCTCATAATAATTATTATTCTCATTAATTCAATAAGTAACATTCTCATAATCTAATTGTTGCATAGTAATTGTATAAAAGTTTTGAGAAATTTTCATCATTTTTTTTTTCATTTTAAATTTTATTAAATTTAATTTTTGAAACTGCAGTTATATCCAGTGTATAGAACGTTAGGCTTAAAAGTACTCTGTAAATTTTTAAGGTTACAAAATGCAATGGAATTGATGCAAGATGTACCAAATATAAGTACACTATTTACAACTCTAATGACGCAGGTATTGATTATTATTTGCTAATGTATAATTATTTATTCTTATAAATGTGTTTTTCTTTGAATAGATATCTCAAAACAAAAATATTGTACCGCGCTTCGGGGTTCGTGTTGATTGAGAGTCGATGAAACAATCTCTTAAGAATTTTAAGACTTTTATTCGTCGCAATTTCTACAGGACGCAGGAAATTCCAGCTGTAGATATCACAATTACACAGCTCTAATTCAACTAATTTCACAGGAAACAGCTTCCACATGCAGAAGTCTTTAATATCTCAGACAGATAACAGCTGCTATGCACTTGACTAGCAATAAAAAAATTACTATCTTCACTACTGCTCGTCTTCACTACTCCTGCTTCTATCTCGGCCGGTGGTATTTTTATCTGGCTTGGCGTAAAAAAAATCTCAGAGTTTCGCCAAGGTTCTAGAAGTTTCTGGGCTATCTCGCTTCGATGATGGAACTTTACAGAAACATCTATTTTTCACCAAATCTCGCCAAGCGATAGCCTAGAATCCCGCCAAAAGGTCGCCTAGTCGCCAAATCATCAGAAATGCCGTTTTTTTAACATTGAATGCGCGATTTTTGCCCAAACTCTGAGTGTTTCTGATCTATCTGAGATATTTGAAGACAAATATAAGTAAAATTTCAAATTTGTAACAATATATCTTCCGTTCCTTTTAATTTTAAAGCAAAAGTCTGGATTATTTAAATTTGGCATAAAGTAAAATTATTTTCCCGTGCCAGAGGCGTCGCATTTACCTCAAGCAATAAATATTACAGATACAATTAAAATATACAAAATTTTATCCGATAAGTTTTGAAATATTAAACAATATTATGAACCATTCACCTCTATTGTTTTTGTAATAAATAAATTGAATTTTCTCATTTACGCCTCAATTAATCTAAAATAAAGCAAACTCAGTTATAAAATTTACTTTTTGCCTCTTTTTGATTAAAAAGAATAAAGTAAACGTAATTCGTTACTTCTGGGAACACAGTAAAAATAAATTAGATGGATTTGGAAACATTTATATAATATTATAAATGATTTGGTTGTTACTTTCTTATGTTATAATATATCTAACAAATTTTTGTATGGAGGGAAATATATTGAGATTTATATATTTCTTCTGTCTGGATATCAAATAATAAATAAAATGTCATATTCGATTGAAACAAGATCATCAATCAATACCTAACATTCTGTTTTGTCTTTAGGAAAAAAAATCTATTTTGAAATGGAATAGCGTTTTTGATAAGATAAAAACATGATATTTTTAATATCAACTGAAATTGGAAAAATAATTTTTTAGCTCTCTAGACGCTAATATATTACATTACAAAATATATCTGATTTCAGTGATTTTACAATATGCTTTAAAGCGATCAAAAATGTGGAATTTTATCAAGAATTGAAATCGCTCTGTAGCAGAGAGAAAGTCATAAAAGAAAAGTGATGAAAGTGATGAAATTAAATAGTTCAAAAGAAATGAACAGAAGAAAATAATAAATCCAATTTTAAAAATGTTTATTATTAAATTATTTTATTAAAATAATTTTACCATAAGATTATTCCTAAAATCACACATGAAATTAACAACATATAAGCCACACCTCGAATTTCTGAAAACTTGAATTAATAATAAAATTAATTTATATATTTCTGGTATATGTAGAAAGTAAGTATTTCATATTATAATAAATAAGTAATATAGATGGTTCAGAATGTATTTATTTTGCTTAAAAAAAAGAAAATCTTTAAGAATAGGTAATAAGAGTAAGTTAAATTCAAAGTAAAGTTTTATTTTTGCAATTATAATATAATAAAGTCTATTTTTATTCTTCAAGAAGAGTGACACAAAATATCTAAAAAAGTTTACATAAAATATTGATCATATCTTTTTATTATTATTATTTTTTTTTCATATTTGTTGCTTCTGTATTTTACATTATTCAAATATTGAATCTCATTCATGTGAAAATAATTTGTTCCCAAAATTGTTTTATTAATTTACAGTTTATTTCAAGAACATATCTGGATGTAACGAAATTAATTTTTTAGAAAACTTAATCTTTATAATTTTAGCAACAAATTTTATTTTAATATTACAGATGAATATATTTCCTTACGGTACTTTAATAGACACCTAATGAGTTCAAATTTGAAAAAGAAAGTAAGTAGAGGTATAACAGAACTGATAACGAAAATATAAGTCCTTAAAATTTTTTTAATTAAAATAAATTATTTTGTGGTACATTATTTAATGTTTTCAAACTGAATAATATTAAAAGTAAAATATATGTTCTTACAAAGATATTAAATCAAAATATTATTATCTTCATACTGTTTTATTAAATTTCGGTTTATTTGCATACAGTCTTAGAAATATGTATATAATTTTATATCTACAATCTCCTTTGTTGAAGTTTCAGAAATCACACCCCAAATTATTTAAAACTTGTTAAGTGTTCGTTGCAATCGCAGATTGATTTTATTTGAAGCTATTAAATAAGTTCTTGACTGTGTCATGCCCTTATACCTGTTTTAGCAATAAAAGGATTTAGCTGACGCAAGCGCCCAAGCACGAAGGTCACCGAATGCAAGGTCCGATTATACACAAATTTCTTAAGACCAATGAAATTTTGATAGCAAACTAGTTATTAAAAAGAAAGATAAGTACTTTAAAAGCTTGATTAATTTCGGTAAAATAATTTGGATTTAATGTTAAGGTAAATCATTCGAGTGAGGTGGTGGTGGTGTAGGGGTTAGCGTGTCTGACTGAAATCACTGTTGATTGACCCAGACTCAATTCCCGTTGACTTAGGCTTGGGTAGCTGGTCATGGCTCAACTCAACCCTCCGGGGTCCGTAAATAAGTATCAAGTTCTCTTGGGATGTAGATGAGGTTTGAGCGTCGTGCTGACCATTCAGCCTGGACACCGGTTAATAATTAGCAACCCAGACACAAAGGCAATAGAAAAGGAGAGGTGCACCACCTGATGAGGATTGGGAGGCAAGGGAATATTTTAACTGTAATTTAAATTGTTAGAGTTACTAATTGCTGAGACTATTGGAAACAGTGATTATGATGCAAAACTCCATTCGCCACAGAAGTAAATTTTCAAGTTTTAAACATTAACATCGATCAACAAAATGTATCAGTGAAAACGATTTAATGACAATTACTTTAATTGATAGATACGAAGGTTAATCAATATTTAAGCAGACAAACATTTTCATAGAAAGAAACTCTTAATGCTGGCAATTGAAACTTACATTAGTTGGTATCCTTGCGAAGAGTGTTATTCATTTTTTTAATTATAAATCCGTAAGCATTATCTTTGAAGTCTTAGTTGTTATGGTTTGTTCACTCTAAGAATGTCCTTCCCCCCAAAAAAAAAGGGGGGGGATCGTTGTTCTGATTTTTACTTTCGGAAAGTTTAAAATCTTCAGAAATATTATCTCGTACGAACAAAGAATTCGGCTCTAGTTCATAAACAGCGCAAAAATTTAAACATGTCTGGAAAAGTTTAAAAGTTGTGGTAAAAGTGTCACCCACGTTCCGAGTACCTATGTTCCGATTTCTTAAATTCTTTATAGAGGCTACGCATTATCAACGGCTAGTACTACTTTGACATGAATGAGAAAAAAAATTAAGTCCACGTTGAAAAGGAAATGTACAAGATGGCTGAAGAAAGGCCTGCTTCTTTTGCAAAACGACGCTCGACCTCACATGGCAAACTGACGCTAAAAACTGTTTGCCAAGTGTGTTGAGAGCTTCTATTTCATCCTGCTTTTGGACTTTATCTTACCACTCAGGTTTTTTATCTGTTTGGTCTGATAAAAGAAGCTTTGCGGGGTATCAAATTGAACGACATTAAAAGAGTAAAAAATAAAGTACAAAACTGGCATAGAGATCAAAGTAAAGAATTCTTCACTGAGGGGAAAAAGGAATCCTAAAAGGATGGGACAGGTGTAGAAAAGTTAATGGAAATTACATGAAAAAGTATATAAAAAGTTGCATTAATTTAAAAAACCATTTTTGTTGTAAAGTTATTAGTCTGTTTAAGTATTGAATGTCCCTCATATTAATAAATGTTATGATGAAAATATTGAACAATATCATCCTTAGTCAAACCCCGAGTTTTCGCTGCAAGATCTGATTTTAAAAAGTCTATTGTAGACTTATATATTTACCAATTTACATTTTCCGCAAATGCGTAAACATAAATATTGAATTTTATGCTAATTCTTATTCGCTTAAAAAAAAGAATGAATATCTTGTTGGCGATGAATAGTTTCTAAAAATGTATTTATTGAAAGAAACCAGAAAGTTATGTTAGAAATAAACTAGTACCTAGAAAACTCTTTATTTACTTTTGCGATATAAATACCGCAAAAATAAAATTTTGTCAATTCGAACGTTGCATGTAACAATTTATTTTTGCTTCCATTTCTCGACATCTACTTTCGATATAGGAAACTATATATATTTATTTTTTTCAATATATTTCCCTCCCTTCGTTTCTACTTTTTTCCAACTCACGAAGTTTTGAGGTAGATGTTTTGACAAGTCGGAAAAAAAAATACGATGCTCGAATGAATAATGGCTTTACACCCCGATATATGTATGGAACCCTAGACGACCCCTATAATATTCTTGAACTACATTTTTTGACAAGTTTTTTTTTATTTATTTCTTTTCTCAAGTTAAGGGTAGGAAAGTCCAGGTACATAAGTATAAATGCAATATTTTTAGTCCTTGGGAACGTGTTTTTTTTTTCTTCCGAATATAATATTCACCTTATCTGAATAAATTTACCATGCTGTCCCCCCCACCACACACAAAAAAAGTTGGACGGCATTTATTTGTTGAAATTTATGTCACAAACTAATATGTATGTAAATGCAGAAAAATTTCTCTCGTCAGCTATATCATCTTCATTTTCCCCAAAATTCCAATAAATGGAGAAATTTTATATTCAAAAATTTTATATATAAAAATTAATATACAAAAAATGAGATTTAAACAATTATTAGCATTTCTTAACCATATAAATAATTACTAAGTAATGATAAAGAATCCGTTACTTATTTTTTTGAAATTAAATTAAGCTTTTCTATTTTCTATCAGTTCTATTTTTTTTTCTTTTCGAACCATTCCATTTCTAAGTATTATTTTCGTCGCATAAATCCACTTAATTAGAATTTCATGAAAATTATACAACACTTGTGAAAATGCGAAGAAGAATTAATCTATAAGTTGTTTTTAAAAACAGTTTTGAACAATTTAACTTACTTTATTTATAAACGAGGTGCCCCAGAAAGTAAATATATTGAGCCAATAACGCTGACAGAGGCTTTTTTAAACAAAGTTGACAGCACTGTATTGAAGGTTAAATATTACGAATAGCATGCACGCTTGGTTGTCTCAGTCGGTCGAAAACTCTTGTTGTAGTATTGAAATAAGTTCTTCGATTCTGTATCTCGTCAACTGTGAGTTGAGGAGCGTAGTCCGGTTTCTTCTCGCGTAGGAAACGCGCCAGTTCAGACTTATGGCGAAATAAAAACTGTTTACGGGGATGGTGTCATGAACTTTATTACTCATTTAAGTAGTGTCGTGAATGTAAAACTTACAAGAAATATTCAAAACCGTAGTTTCGGCCTCAAAAACAACGGCCTTTGTCTTTTAGACCATGAATCGATTGTCGTCCTTGAATTTTTGTTTCAGGATAAGCAATTAATACCGAACAGTACTTGGAAACCCTAAAAAATTAAACAAAGGAAGCGAAGAATGAAGAAATTGTATTTATTGTACGGCGATGTACGTTCCCGCACAGCCAATGCCCATAGTAATATTTTGACTCAGCCTATTTGAACATTATCAACCACACTCTCACAGCCCTAAACCGGCACCTTCAGATTTTGATTAATTTTTTTTTTCTTTTCTGAAGTAGTTTTGTGTAGAGAAAGGTTTTTGTGAATGCGATGAAATGCAGAGGGTTATCAAGCAATGGGCCATTTAGGTGGCGAGAGGGTTTATTTATTTATTTTGAAAAAGGTGTAACGTAACTCCTCCCTCGGCTCACAAATGCACTAGGAAATCGACCAACCATTGAGTGTTCTTACTTTCTGGACACCCCCCGCATGTTAGAATGCATATTAATCTGCTGAACTCTTGACTTTTTTACAAGTATTAAATATATTTATCTTTTCATATGATTTTTATCGATTCCATTCTATTAAATAATTGTACCTATTAAAGATTTTAATTGATGTTATTTAAATTTTAATATTCTTCTGATTCCATTTTATCATCATATTAACACAATCCATTAGTTACTACCAATAGAATGAAATTCATATAATTAGATTTCCTTTCCTTGCGAAAAACGCTCGTATTTTAGTTTTAGGATCTTGTTAATAAATTATTCAAACATTTTAAGGAAATAACAATACTTTTAATGAGCTTTAAACTTTTATCATCAATAAAAAGGTTATTTTCTTTCACAAAATGTTAATTAATGAAAGCGTCTTTATTTTCGATTGCCATTTATAAATGAACATAATGCTCCTCAGAGATTAAGTGATCAAGATACTAATTTTATAAGAAAAATAATAACTTTATTTTTTATCATGTATTTCAAAATGAATTCACTGTAAAAAATGTGTTATTTAATATGACATTTGGAACAAAACTCATATTCATTATACATTCGATCTATATTAATTACTTTTACTTTATATAAATGCATTTATCTCTTTATGCAATTTACTATACGCTTGAATGAAGACTTGTTAAAATATACATGAATTAAGAAGAAATTCGTAATTATTTCTCTTAAGTGTTGCAAACCTTTTTAAATTTGCTTAAATGTATGTCATTCACTCATTAGAAGGATTAATTATGGAAAAGCGTAACATTCTTCCAAATATATATGTACTATACACTGGGGTATTCCTTCAGTATAATATTAAAACACCAAATAAAATCTGAAAATTTCTAAAATGGAATTAAAATAAGGAAAGCTTCACTCACCCCTTTTTTCTTCACATGACACTAGAAACGAAACATTCTTTTGAATTTTCACACTATTATATGATTTTTGCACAATGCAGCGTAGTATCCATTCAATAAAACTAATTGTCACTTCAAAACGTGAAACGATGTCTTAAAAGAATAACACGATGTATCCATAGAGCTTTGGATCTTTTTTTGCATCCGATTATGTTTTTTCCACATTCCAATGCTTTGCAAAAACTGATGTACTTACCTATTAGAAAGAAGAAGAAAAACATGAATGCAATGTACTTAATAATATTATGTTTTATATCAATAAGCATTTGACAAAATTAAATTACATCCTAAAAATAATGTAACACCTTTGTACTTTCACATTGGAATTACAATACGCATTATTAAAGGTTTGTGAAATACAATAAGTGCAAAAAAATCATGGGATACCTCGTAATATTATATGGGACCTCTTTTTTCTCGGCGAAGTGTAACAACTCGTGACATTCATTATAACAGTCGTAGGCAGTTTCCTGAAGAAATATTCAGCTATGCTCCGCTACAGTCACCTACAACTGCGAAAATGTCGAGGGTGCAGTATTTTGTGCACGAACTGATCATTCCATCATGTCCCATATATGTTAGAAGGACTTATGTCTGAAGATTTGGGTGGCCACATTATTCCCTGAAATTATCTAGGATATCCTAAAACCAATCTAAAATGATTTCGGCTCGATCACATGGTGCATTTTTATCTTGGAAAATTCCATCGTTGTTTGGGTACATAAAGTCTATTGATGGCTACAATCAAATCCCAAATAGCTCAACATAATCAACTCTAGTCAATTATTGGTTAAAGTCCATGCCATAAAAAACAGTTCACATTATTATGGAGCTATCACTAGCTTGTACAGTGTCATGTTGACAACTTTGGTCCATGGTCACACAATGTTTGCACCACACTCGCACCTTACAATCAACTTCTGTAATTAATCTAACCCAATAACAAGCTCAACAAAAGTATTGTAGCCGATGGTGTGTTGTTGCTAAACGCACTGGGTTCGGTCTTTTGCTGCCATATCCAATAAACACAAAATGTCGCTGTACTATCCTTTCTAACACATCTGTCCTATGTCCTATTCGGATTGTTGCTGTTATTTGATGCAGTGTTGGTTATCTAGTAACACTAACTGCTCTAATCAGGTATCATGGTGGTAGTAGTAGTAAGCAGATTCGGGTTATCATTGCTTTGCCTATGGTGGGAAATAATGCCTGAAATTTTATATTCTTTTCACACTCTGGACATGGCGGATCGAGAAATTTCTGATTTATCCGTAACAGTTTCTGTAGTAAAATATCCCATGTGTCTAAGTTCTACAAGCATTCAGCGTTAAATGTTTGTTAATTTCCAACGTGTAGGCTTAACACGACAGAAAATGTTTCACGTGAATCATTTGAGTATAAATGTAAGCCATCACAATGCGCTGTCCATTTTGTACATTTCTTATGCAATTCTATTGTTATCTGGTTATTTGCATAATGCTATCCTATGACTTATTGCTCTTCAGTGTAAATTACAATAAAAAAGAGCACAAAATACATTTATTTTCACTAAAGTTCTGGATGAATCCTGTACTTACGATAAATATAATTACTAATGATACTAAAATATCATTCTATTCTTAGTTTTATTTATTTATTACTTTGGGTTATCATTCGAAATTTCCCAAGCAAAAAGTTTAGAGGATGCAAAATGCACCTAATAACTATTGATCAAAAATTAGTAAACTTCTAATAAAATTTAAATATAATCAGAATTTATTCAATTATCCCTTACATATTATTTCTACGTTTATAACATTAATTATCTCCATTGTGTACTTATGAGAGTGATGGAATTCTCGCTATTTTCAAACAAATAAATTTTTTGATAAAAAAGCTGTAATGTTCAGGGGAAAGAAGTGTATATTGATGCGTACCTTCTCAATATTGAACTCAGGTTAGAACAAGCATCATGACTCCAAAGTACCCCGATCATCTTTTTTTTGTCCTATGTAGGGGAAGGGGCCTAGGGTGACCACGGAGTCATAGAGGGCGTTGTTTCAATCGAGGCGGGGGCTCGAGTTCTGATTTCATTAAAGATCGAATGCGTAACGCGGCTAATGCAACTGTCCTTCATGTAGAATCCTCCACGTGGGTGTGGTATAGAAAAAGGAAAAGAAGGGATGCCCACTCAGGTGTCGTCTTCGTCACTGAACCGAGGCTCAAAATTATAAAGTCCGTCGTGAATAGTACTCGTCTTCTTTCTAAGTGAGATGCAATTGCTAAGTGTCAATCTTTCCCAAGGAATTTATTCAGTGTTAATTATGTCGATCTTTTCCCGGATACCCAGCGATTCTTCTCTTATTCGACCCTCTATTTGTAATCGAATTTCCATCTGTTTCATTTTTCTAACGTCTACATCACACATATGCATAGCCAAATTTGGCTCTTGCGCTGTAACCTTCAAGTTTGGCTCGTTCCAAATCCTCACATTAGTATGATATGGATGAGGAAATAGAAGCTCCAGATCATGTGCCGAACTCACAGTTTTGAGCTACGATCAGGTAACGAGACATTTTAGCTGTAGTCAACAGACCTAGTGTCGGATAGAACTAATCAACCATAAAGCATTAAATAAAATATAAACTATAAGCCAAATTTTATTTTTCTTGAAAAATCCGTGTTTACGATTCCCACCCTGCTATCATCCAGAACTAAAAGAGAGTCTCTACACCATTAGTAAATTTTTCTATTGCACCCATACATTTCAAAATCTAATATTCTCAGTCAGTATTAGAAATCTAATTACAACGCGCTTAAAAGATCCTCTCGCACATTACCCGTAGATACAAGCACGAACCACTACCCCTATAAAACTGCTATAACACACCGACACCTTTCTTACAAATTATCCTTGTTATTTTGAAACTGCTACATTTTATGTGCATTTGGAGATATAAATTCAAGGTAGAAAAGTCCTCCACCTAAAGCAAGGAAAGGTAAACACTTATTTTTTTCCCTTCTCTCTCTACTAGCCATAACTGGACTCTGACGTTATAAAATTTTATTCTGTCCGTTCTCCTTTCTGTTCAAACACATCTATTCCACACTTCCAATCTTCGAAGTTCCCTCGTAAAGCCCCCCTTGTTTGCGTCGAATTCCCTTCCTTCTTCCACGTCTAAGAATGTCGGCATAAAAGACCTTATTACTTGTCCGATATTTTTTTTTTCTTTTTTGGCTGTTAACAAGACACGAACAAAGCTATTGGATTTTCTCTCCTTTTATCGTTTATTGACTCGACAGGAAGTAACAACTCAACTAGCGAATCCTTCCCTTCGTGGTTTCCTCCTGATTCTTTTCTTTTGGACTTCTATTTCTTTCTGGAACACTTAGCAGGGCTGGAGGATACACTTTGGCACTTTGTTGAAACTCAGTGGCCATGCTTTGCGAAACATTTGCATGGATAATTTGCAATCCATTTCCTTCAACAAAATTTTAAGGACTTCCAAACGGAATTTCGTTATGAGTGATAACTTTGATTTCAAAAATTTTATTTCCCATCTCATACCGAGTAACTCATATTAACAATTTCGATTAAGATTACGTAACCGTTATGTCAATCCTAAATGCTCCCGCTTACCGGCCATTTCGATTTCGTGAACGTAACGTTAATTCGTTGGAGTTTCTGCTACTTTCCTCAAATCTATACTATTTGATCTATTTGAATGCAAAAACAATACATCCAAAAAAAGCAGAAAATAATGAAAGTTTCTGAGAATTACATTTCCCCTTCGAGTCTTAGAAATAGTTTTGCACTTATTTTAATGATTCGTTTGTGGGGTTTTTGGTCTTTGAAAAATATTCTAAAATATTTTTGAAGTTCAGAAGATTAACGTATTTCTACAGAAACTGTTATTATTTTTTGCTTTATCGGATGCACTTTTAGCATTCAAATTGAAAAAAAAAAAAATGATGAAGATTTTGAGATCGATAGCAGAAATTCCATAGGATAAGCATTGCTTTCACCGAATCAAAATAGCCGGTAGACAAGAGCCTTAAGGCTAGAAATTGATTATTATAACATATACTAACATACTGAGGATTTATGAATAGATATTTACCTACGAGCATGTTGGTACAACTAAATGCATGTGAATCTATAATAAATGAATGAAATGTTCAAAAAAAGATAGATATAATAACTGGAAGTTAAAACCCTTTGTTACTGAATTAATATTTATAATCTTTCATAGTATGAAATTCTTCAAAATATTTCTCTAAGTTCTCTAAGTGTATGTAGAGAAGTGTACTTGAGAAATGTTGTTGAAGATATCAAGAGCTTTGTATAGGACGCGGGAGTTACTTGCGTGTCTTTGTGGTATACGGTGACTAGGACCGGACAATCTATTGTCGAAATTTCTCCAATTTGGATTCACTCGCATCGTATCTCGGTGAAGGTAATCTTTGGTAATTTATTGAAGTGGTTGGTATCAGAGGGGATGGATAGTAGACTAATAGATAGCATTTCTTTTTTTTTTTTAGAGAAACAGTAAATAAGGCTTTGAAAAGCAATTGATTACATTCTTGAACTTTTGTGTGTCTATTTTAATTACTTCATCTGTGCTTAGAATTAAGTTGAACTTCCAATTTGCTATTAGACTAATTTTAAAACGATAGAAGTATCGGATAATAGAGATACCTCAGACGTTGACTCTGTGGTTGCTTTTACATTCAAAATTCTTCCCTCTATTGGATGATCTATCATTTTATATATTTGAAATGATTTAAGAATGTTTAATGTGTTTTTTACATACTTACCTATACATAATATAGGCAATAATTGTACATACCTCCAACCCTGAACATGTCATTTGGAGACAGGCATCAAATTCAACAGCAAATATCTTTACAGTTGAATTTGGTTCTTCATTTTATTACATTCATTGGATTTTATCACGTGCGGGGGGGGGGACGTAAACTTAAGTGCTTACTTAATTAACTTTATAAAAATGATTCATTTATCTTTCAGGGGCGTAGCGTATGGTCGAGGGCAGATAAGTCTATGGTTCCAGTGGCACAAGTGAGGGGAGTGGCAAGGAGCGGCCCAGCTGGCTATTCCACTGTCAACAATTTTTGCTTTTAAATAGCGATTAAAATACAAACTCCTTTCTTGCTTTTTAAATATGTGGCTAATATGGAAAACATAATAGGTATTCAGAAGAAAATTCGCACATACTTTTTATTTTTGTTTATAAGTTTTCAGAAGTGGAAATGTTAATGACAAGATAAATGGATTAACTCTAAGGTTCGATGGTGAACAATTGATAGTAAAAGATATTTTTAAATATTCGAATAATTCGATAATGATACAATTTTAAATTACTAGGTTTGAAACTATATAATACAGTAGACGAATGAAAGGAATTTTTTATTTAAATTCCATAAACTGTAGTTCCAATAGATTTATGATATTAAGATGAGTATTGCATAATATTTGAAATAATTTCAGTAAGTTCTATCATACAGTTATAGACGGAATGAAAATATTTTAATTATAAGAGTAAATGTGTAATTTTGCATTGATTTCCGTTATATGATATCTTATGAATTTTATTTAAAGACATACTCCATCACAAATAAATTTACATTACCATATATCGAAAATTATAAATAAATGCACTTAATACATAACTGTAATACAATGTCTAAAAGAAGGAAAAAAATCTTTAAACAGTAACGGACAAGTTACTGATATAAGAATTTACTTATCTACATACTTTAGGATAATGCTAAACACTTTAAATTATTACTTATGACTTTCTGAAGTTTATATTCAAATTTAGAAAAATTTAGAAAATTGTAAACGGGAACTTTATTAGTTGAAGCAAACTTATTGTGATAAGATTCAAACGATTTTACATGAATTGGTGGAATAGCTTCAAATACGGAGAGAAATAATAATACAATTCCACACCCATTATAAAAACAATTTAATTACAATAAGAAATTATAATAAATACTACAGAGAATATTACACCATGCACATTAGGCAAGCAGTATCCTTTTAAACAAATGACATAAGATCATAAAGGTGATCCATTTAAAGTTTCCAGTAATTGTCTTCCAAAATCCTCCGCTACCTTTTCGGATATTGAGGTCAAAGATCCAATTCCGAACGAACAAAAATACCAATGCTTCCGGAAATCGAACACTTCCCAACAAAGCCAAACGATGAAAACGTTCGAAAGTTCTTTAAAACTTCTAAAAATTACATCCGATATCCTTTATTCCGCCACCACGCTTCCCCTTCTCTTCTCGAAATGGTTCTTATCGAAAATTAAGATGTTCTAAAGAACGCCGGAGCAATTGAATCGAATTGAAAACGTCCCTGACACCTAAAATCAGAACGTTGCCCCCTTCCCTCAACGACTTAACCAGCCGATATTTTACTAGGTCACGGCGTCTAGACGTCGAATCGTCTTTTTGCTTTCATTTTACGACTCGGGCCTTTCATTAGAAGTCGTAGTAAAGAGCTCAATGCGATTGAGAATTTCGCATTATCAGTCACATTTCCCTATAAACCGGAATCAATTCTCCCGTTTGTCGTTTAGGCGGGTAACAGTGTTTTGTATTTACGGACTAGACAGAACTGGTACGCGTACTGGAGTTCTGGATGGTGTCTGGATTACAAGAGAACGATGTGTTGAAAGAACTGCTCCGATTTTGGATTTTGTGATTTAATTCGAAGATTATGTTGGGAGCTGGATTTCGAAGTGATGCTGTTAACGATTTGTTTATAGAGTCTGAGGGCTTATAGTGATTTATTGTTTAGTGGGATCAAAGTAGAGCGTTGAACTGATGTTAGAGACTTTAAAAATTTTATGTGCAAAACTTGGATTATTTCGTGTTGTACATGCATTGAAAAAAAATAAAGAATAGATTTCTTTGTTGCGTCATTTGTAGAAAATATTTATTTTTAGTATATTTAAAACTGATTTGATATAGTTTTCTTAGTTATGACTATAAGCCCATTAGCAATCCCCTACTTATAACCTGTATTAATTATTTGAAATATACAAAAATCAACAGAAAAATGAAAAAAAAAGTCTTGCAGTCATTTTACTTAGATCAACGTATAAATCTCAGATCAATCCTTTATCTACTCTATCTGAGGAAATAATCCTTACGTGATCTTTGTGTCTACTATTCTTCAAACGTCGTTCTATGGCCGTAGTAGCCAATTGGCCTTGGACGAGAATTCATAACCGGTGTTAATTTCGTCGAGTCGTGCGTTCGAGACCAGATCCCACTAAAGACATGCCGTGCAGAGAATTGATACACGTTAAATCTGGTCAAGATCCTAAGTACTCATGTTGGCATGGAGTGGAAGTTTAGCGACGGATGGGTTCGTTACTTCTATTAAAGTCACATTAGAGGCAATACAAATATATTGGACCGCGTAGTTTTGAAGCTTGGTCAAGTGACCAGGACGAAACCTGAGCTGGCACCCCCACTCCATGCCAATGGGAGGATTTTGAACCTGGACCAATTTAAAATGCATCAGCCCCAGGTAAACGTGGGGTCTGAAAGCATCAAGGTTCGAACCCCCGACTCGACGAAAATAACCGGCCGCGAAACCGTGACCACTAGGCTACCGCGACCACATTTAGAGAAGGATGTGACATCTCAGGTGTCATCTTCGTCATTTGAGCGGGACTCGAAATTACGAGATCCTTTACCAATAGCCCCCATGTTGCTTCTAGTGAGACGTTAATAAAACCAAACCAAACCAATTTGATTTTCTTAGGTGAAGGAAGGGGGGAGGATGTCTTTCGAGTAATCAGTGGCTCATTATCGTTTCAAGGACACTCAAATTTAATCTTTCTAGAGGACCCAAAAATAAATAACTGTGATAAACCTATATAGTAATATGGCTCAACCTCCAATTTACAAGAATGATCCTGACTGGTTAAATTAACGCACTGAAATGAATCTCCAATTTTCAATTATTACTAAGAAATAACCGAGATATTAGGATGCAATTTATTCTATATACTAATTGATGCTTATGGACATTTCAAAATAAATCGCAAATTACAGCAATTAATATTGATTTGCTTGGCTTAAAAAATAACAGTTAGAAAAATTCAGTCAAAGTTACGCTGAGAAAGGAGAAAATTTTTTATAAAACATAAGACAGTATACGCATTCTACATTAAATTAAGTATGACGTGCATCTATTATGAAGTTGTTTTTAACAAGGATCAAAAATTATATATGTATCAAAAAAAATAATAAAAGCAAAATATAGAAAAGAAGAGTTTGAACGTTTTTTCTTCTCCTTCTTCAATAACTTTTCGGTTACGTGAAAAGGAAAAAATCGTTATAAACTATAGTTTCAAAAAAAATAAAATTATTATTATTATTATTTTTTCCGAAAATGTTTATTTTGAGAATATTAAGTTTGCTTATGAAAGTTATAAAAAAAAATTCAGATTTTTTTTTAAAATTTTATAACTTATAATAATAACACAATTTGATAAAAAAAAATACTTAAAAAACTGTTATATTTTAATAAACTTTAATATATTTTTATACTGTATTGGAAAAAATGTCACGTACATTAAAATCGATTTTGGACTTCAAGCTGTAAAAATAAAACAAAAAGACTATAAACAGTAGCAGATTTCATTACGAATACAAAAATAAATAAATAAGTAAAAAAAAAAAAAAAAAAAAAACACCTTTTTATTTTAATTGTACTATTTTTAAATGAAATAAGTAGAACGGCTATTAATATATGCCAATAATAACTACAATTACGATTATTAACAAACTTATTTTTTTGAAACAGTTACTAATGATGATTAGTATAATCATCATTAGTACTTTATAAATTAAACAAAAAAATAAATTGATATTAAGATTGAAAGAATTAAATCGATATTTGATATAGTATTCAAATATTACATGCTTAAACACCGATAGTAGACACCAAAATATAGAATTACTCATAGTATAAGAGGCAAGAAATAGTAACGGACTTCGTTATGAAAAATTGAATACTGAAAAATTGTAATGTTTACTAATGAATTTTATTGAATTGCCATTTATTGCTTTCCTTAACGTAAAATTTATAAATTTTTATTTAATAGTATGTGAGTAAAAATAACATATATTTCTTCGTAGTTGTTATTTATTATAGAAAATAACGGGAATGAACAGGAGAAAATAAATGCTTTGTAATTTTGAAGTTCGTAAAAAAATCTTTTTTTTTCAAAAAGTCAAGCATCGTAGAACTCAGAGTAGCAGCAAAATTAGTACTTTTATAATTGTCTGATACTAAATGCAGTTCAATGCCTTTTGGCGACTCTCTTTTGCAACAGCGCCAGAAGTACGAGCCGTATTTAATCAACCAAAAAAGATGTCTTTTCAGCCTGGTTGGTAAGAGCATGAAAAAAAGTTACCGGTCAACTTTCCTACGAACCCACTGTACCAGAGTTCGAAACAATGCTCCCTTATCAAGGTCATATATTTCCTTGTGGTCGGAAAACCACTGTCCGCCGAAGTACCTCCATTGGTTACGCTAAATTTTGTACAAAACGTTTTACAACTGATGTCTAATGAAGTATTTCTTATTTTTTTATGAATGGGTACTTAATTTGTAAGAAGCCGCAGTGTTATGTAATGATTAACATGTCGGACTGCGAGCACTATAGACGCAAGTTCGATTCTCTATAACTTCGGGTTGGGTAGATGGCCATGGTTCGACTCAGTCTTTCATTCTTCCGGACACGATAAATGAGTATAAAATTCGCATGAGAAGTTAACTAATAGTTCGTATGCTGCACCTAAGAAGTCTCACGAATAGTCGATGCCCATCTCCGCTTCTGTAGCTTTTGTCTGGGTCCTGAAGGATGTATTACTACTCAGTGACTCAGACCGAGTGGCCTGAATCCAAGGCTGGATC
>BMAW01051641.1:255444-286881 GCA_019974015.1 Nephila pilipes
CCCCCCCCCAGCCTTGGATTAGACACTCGGTCTGGTCACTGGGTAGTAATACGTCCCTCAGGACCAGACAAAGGCTACAGAAGCGGAGATGGGCATCGACTGATAGGACTTCTTAGGTGCGGCATACGAACTATTACTTTAATTTAGTTTGTAAGTTAACATTAAAAGTTTACTTGCGCTGAGGAACTTTTAAGACGAAGATTTCAAGTGCAAGGAGATTAGGTTTATTGTAATGATACACAACGATAAAACCTCAAGAAAATTCAATCATCCAGATAGATGCCTAAGAGCTGTCCACGCTCACTCTTTAATGAGGATCGAGTGAGTTAGCAAGCTTTGTACCATGTATGAGTATGAGACATCGCGTTACTATTTTAATGACCCGAAAACACTTTCTTCCAGACCCTAATCATTTCATTCAATTTTTAATCAAAAATTAAATCTTCACTAATAAATACAGTCAAACAAAATATGAACTCTAATTGATTTATTCGAATATTAATATAACCAAAATACACATTGTACTAATTGTCATGTTTGTGTACAAAATACGCAATGTACTAATTGTTATGTTTGTGTACAAAATACACAATGTACTAATTGTCATGCACTTTGATCCCTTTTCGCACGTACGAACATAAAAATTAACATTTCTAAAAGATACTTAGTAGTTACGGACAAATCAAGTTCGAGTCAATGCAACAGCTTACAAGCGAGTCCGATTATAGATCAAGCTATTCGTATATAGATCTTTACTTTTTATTAACTTTGGATCCTGTTCTTCTTTACTCTTGCCAGCGTAGGTACAGTTCGTTGTTAACTTCCTATAAATCTCTCTACCACCAAGTTCCCTATTAAACTCTGCGCTATTTATAAATATTATCATATTGATCTTATTCACTATACTTCAAAATTTCCATAAAAACGTGACTGGGGTAGTTTAGTGGTCAAGGTCACGAACTTGTAGCCAGTGTTGTTTCCTTCGAGCCATAGCTTCCAGCCGTGCTGCCACTAAAGACTCGTCATGTGGTAGGGCTGATGCACTTAAATCTGTTGAAGTTCAAAGTCCTCCCGTTGGCATGGTGTGTAAATTTGGAGAGGGAGACCAGCTCAGGTGTTGTCTTCGTCGCTTGACAGAAGTTAAAAATTACGAGGTCCGTCGCCAATAGCCCTCATGTTGCATTTAAGTGCCCCATATTTAATTAACTAATCAATCAATCAATTTCGATATTAATATACCTAAGTCATGATTCATTTATTGAAAGAGTTTCTCAGATTGAATAACATCATGTTAAAGTCCCTAAGGCTTATTTGAAGGGATATACGGGAGGGAGTCCTGTTATACTACTACTATTTAATTTTTTTTTTAATTTATCGGGTCTTTTTCGTAAATTGTTAAGAGGAGTTATTTCCAATCTATGAATGGGACATTTTGGAGTATCGAAGTTGCACTACGGCATAATGAGGCAGGCTACATAAAAATAGGACTGGTGGGTGTATTAGAAATAACGAGAAACACGCAATTTATTCTAGTAATTTTTTAACATGTGTGTATATTAAAATTCGTTATTTCTATATTACAAGAGAAATGAAATTATGCACTTATAGAAACTATTTTAAAATGTTTTGTTTAATGCCTTCTTGCAACGTAAAATCGTAACGGATTTTTATCTCGTAAAGCTTTATCATTAAATTAATATTTTAATAAAAATACTTTTTTCTTTTTATTAGGTTCCCCTGATTAAAAACAAACAAACTGATAATTCGTTTAGTTGAATATAAATATTCGAAGAGGAATAATAACATTCTAAAAATTTTATTTTCATTTATTTGTTTACAAAATTTCAATATAAAGAATTACGAATTTTACTGAAAGATATTTTACTTGCATAAATCATTGAAATATAAATTTTGCTTCAAAAGCTATGCAAATTATTCATACATCTTCCCTTTAACAATTTAATAGCTCTAACCAATACTTTTACCAATAACATTACGTCTCATATATTACACAAACACGCTTTTTCACAAACACAACTTACATTTCCACCAAATTAATAACTCTGTTTACACATACCACAGCAACTCACCACACAAACAACACCCACAAAGCTTTTTTCCTATACTCCCCCTCTTTACCTTTAAAAACCTTCCCTCTCTCCGCGAAATACCCGGCAGTTTCCAAATTCAAAACAGCCAATATGCATTAAAAACTGAAGAAAAAGACGAAAGGAGAGAAGAAAAAAAAAACTGTTCCCTTCGATCAAAAATGAATTTCTTCGATATTTTATTCAAAAATGCTTCTTTCCTTTCCAAAAGAAATTCACTTTTTTTCACATATTTTCACTTCAATCTCAATCTCGGGGCTTAGGTAAACAAAAACAACCGACTGGTAACACAGAAGCGTCCGTAATCGATTGTGGGGACTTTTTCCTATTTTTTCCCTATATATATATATATATATACATGCACACATGTGTGGTTACGTATATATATATATATATAAGGGGGCTATAAATTATGCATGGGACTTGGTAGATCAGTATCGGTGGCCATGCATTTTATATGTCGTATTTAAATGCGTAGGGAAGGAGAAGAATTTGATATGTTGCCAAATTTTCGGGGGTTTCACATCCTTCAATATTGGTTTCGGTCGTTGATTCGTCCGTGATCTTTTTATTTTTCACTCCTCCCTCGCTCTCTGTTAATAGGAGTTCGAGCGTAAAGCGGATTTCTCTCGGGCCTTAGATTTTTTTTTCCCACTTCTCTTCCGTGCATAATATTCAGAGAGAGAGAAAAAGAATGGGTAATTACGATTACGTTCAAATACGCACATTGGACACTTCTTTTTTTTCTTTGGACTTCAGTTTCTTTTATGTGTGAAGTATTTGTTCCAATTTCTCCAAGGCGCGTATACGGGCCAAGAAATAAGAGAATTTTTTTGTTTACATTTTTTTTTTTTGGTTTATGTGTGTTTATGATACGTAAGGAAAGGTACTTGAAGGGGTTATGTAGTGAAAATATTTCTGATTTCCTAAATAAATTAGCGAGTTTTTAAAATTTATAAATGTACCAGTAGTTACAAGTTTTATTTTTAGTCACAAATAACATCCTGAAACTAGATCTCGTATTTTTAAGCCAAGACGAAATGACAAACAAGGTTCCTGAATTCTATGGTTCACTTAATATGCTTTCCCTTGAATGGTACAAGAATTTATCGTAAAATTCAAACAACAACCCCCCCTTGGAAAATCAGCTTCTCTCATTTTTTGATTTAACTGAAATAGTTTTTTTTCCTCTCCATCCCTGTAAATTTGCTCCATAATTGATTTTGTGAGCACTTATTTCAAACATGGTTACTAGTTTCATGTATAACTGTTTCATGTAACAGGAGAAATAGCCAGTTAATGTTTCTGTGTTAATTTTTTAAATATGTTTCATGAGTTTTTAATGTTAATAAAATGTTAATGATTTCGTTAATTGACGAGTGGTTGATCGCCTAACTTTCTAACATTAATGAAGTTAGTCAGGTGACTACCAATTAGTCACACCTACATTGCTGACCCGGACGTGTTTAGTTAACTGAAAAAAAGCAGTAATACCGTCAGTAGGTGACCTGTTATATAATTGGTGTAGGACAAATTCATTTCTTTGCATTTGATTGTTCACATTTACTGGTTCGTTTATCCAAAACTATACTCTCACGTTCTCGGTGGTCAGTGTTCAAGATTCGTATGATGCCACAGCGTCATACTAAATACTTATTTACTTATACTTATTGGTCACATACTTATTGATTAATTTCCCCATTCATAATATTGGTATCTTCTTAACTGCCATTATATTTATTTGAAACAAATTTTTAGACCATTTCTAAAAGTTTTGCATAAGCAAACTATTCTAAAAACACTTTCATTTCAGTACGTCAATTGGGAAGTATATACGTGGAATTAAATAAGGAAGTTGAATTAATGTAGGTATTTATGTCTGTGATAGATCGTGCTAGAATATTAATCATTTTAAAATTTAAATGTCTCTTAGTGTTTATTAGATATATATCAATTAGTAAAAAATTTTTATCACAATGTAAGGAAAAATGTTCATATGAGCATATTCATAATTACGCTTTGTGTCATCGCTTTGTATATAAAACAGGTAGAATTATTAATGTCGTCTTTCTCCTTTCTCTCTCTCCATACATCAAATTATATTTGAAAAATTTTACTTGAAACTTTATTTTTCAAATAGAACTGAAATACATCATCAAGTAATTTCCCTTATTTTTTTAAGAATGTGAAGCCTCGTTAACGCGAAGTTCGTTCCTGCGAATCCGCTGAACTCGCGGTTTTAAAATGGCTCCCTTTTTTTGTAAGATTAAGGTTAACATTTTTTATAGCACATCAAGATAATCTGATAAGTGTGGACATTATTACCTTTTCTTCTTTCTATTTTATCTATCACTGGATAAACATTCCGTGGAGTTTCCATTTGCAATAGCAAGCATTTTGTTCGAATGGAAGAAACTAGAAACATGATAAGAAAAAATAAGTCAAATGGGGCTTGCACACCTAAAAACGAAAAAAAAAAAAAGATCATGGATGTTGCGGAAATATTTTACGTAACCAAAAGGCTCTAGTCCCCTGATTGTAAATTGGAGATGGTGACTTTCGTCTCAAAAGAAAGGTGATTAAAATTCATCTTAGTGGAGATGAACAAAAGTTTATGACAAAAACTATTTAACTAAAGTTTTGGGCAAAGAGATGGTCGACCAATTTAATACTTTTGTCATTTATTTTATCTGGAAGTGAATGTTTGGATTGGATATGAACCATCATTATTTTGGGAAGGCTAAATGTTCCAGTCTGGATTTCTTTGTAGGGCATTATTTTCAAGGTATCTCGCTCAGTTAGAGTAGCTGTACTTCCAAACATTTTGTTAATCAAATCTTAAGAGTTTTAAAGATTTTTTTGTATCAATGATTTTCGTAATAAAAATTATATTGAAGGAGAGTAAGCCTATCTCTGAAAGTTCCTACCAATGTTATAATTTATATTGATAATATAACTCGCGATTCACTCAGGTCGTAATTAATAATCATGGATCCTGATGACCACGAGCTAACGGTGTTCGAATGTATACATTCTTTGGCATTTTGATTTGAGTTTCCATTAGCTGTTATGTATTTTAACTTGACATCCATGGAATAAATAGTTTCATGTAATATGATGATCAAGTGTTTGCGTACTTTCTTAATTTTACAGCATAAAGCAGTTTGTTACCGCTCTTCGAGACAAACTAATTAAGGTAATTGAGACACGAAATGCTAAACTTTTTGTATGTTTTGATTTTGTTGTTAAACAGAGAGTATTCCACTGATTCCATGCATGCATTAGTTATGAGAATTTGGAAAAATAAAACATTCAAAAATCTAATTTTAAAGTTGTCAACACCCGTGCATGATAGAGAAATAAATCATTATTTGCGTTTTTCTCAAAATGTGGATCTTTTACGATTTTGGAACACTTTCCTCGAAGTCTCTTTTATCCACAGTATTGAAATTTTGCACATTATGAAATGAGGTCAGTTCAAAAACAGTGAATGTAACTTTTTATTAAAAATAAATACTCTTAAATTTTAAACAATATACAATACAGGAATAAAATTATGAGAAATTTGTATCATAAAATTACATTAACTTTAAAAATTTTATTAATTCTGAATTAATTTTGAATTAAGAATTATGTTCAGTGCATAGAACATTATGTTTATAAGTACTTTGCAAATTTTTAAGTGATATAAATTCTTTAGAATTTATGCAAAATGTACTAGAATGTAAGTATATTACAAATATAAATAGAGAGAATAGATTATTAATTCTTCACGCATAACTATTCATGTATTTAAATGTGATTTTCATTGCATAATAAAATACATATTTATATATACTCCTCTATCTCATGTTAAAATATGACATCCATTTCTTTTAATTTTATAAAGTAAGTATTATTTAAATTTTGTAAAAAAATGACTTTATTTTTCCTTGGCGAAGATGTATCAGTTCCCTTAAGGTCCTTTGACAGTCTTGAATCTCTACAGGCAATATTAACATTTTAAATCGCTTTTATTTTCCAACCAAAAAACACTTCTATACACAAAGAAAAATCCACTTAAGGCGGTTGACATTCTTATGATCCGAAGGTAATATTAAAATTGAATCTTAATATTGTTTCAAAAAATTTAGAGAAGCTTAATTACAGATACACTATGTTAATGAAATTAGTGCAACATGTCGATGAAGTTAGATAAGTATGGAGGTAATCTCTAATTATGTGAGAATACCATGAATGTCCTTATGCATATAAAACACATTTTGATACCCAAGTAATCTATTTAGTTTTCAGTTACTGAAAATTTCGGTCTATAAGAGACCTTTTTTTATATAGAAATTTCGGTTTTCAAAATTTATGGTTGGCTGATGGTATTACTAATACTGTATAAAAGCAAGTATAGAAGCTTGGTTACTGGTTCAATATGTTAATAAAGAAGTGCAGCATGTCAGTGAGGTTAGGTAAGTAGAATAATCAAAAACTGATATTGGCATGAATGTCATCATGGATGTAAAGCACATTTTGTTACCCAAGTCAACTCAAGGCATTTGGGGAAATCACCTGTATACACTTTATGTCTATTAATATTTGTAAAAATAACAAATATTACTTCTTTTTCATGATTAGAGTCATTTTAGCCCTATTTTTTGTAGATGAAATAGTAAGTTTACTGGAGAAGCTAAATAAAATATTATTTTCCAAAATTCATTCCACAAATTTCCGGTGCATCTATGAGCTATCTACATGTGTGTTTCACGGCCACTTTTCAAATACACTACTGTCCATTAAAACTGCTACACCAGGAAGAAATGCAAATAACAAAATGAAATTCATGGGATAAATATATCATACTAGACATAATAATTGATAAAATTGTCAAGAAATTCGGATGTATAGATCCTGAGAAATCAGTATCCAGAATAACTATATCTAGGGGCAATAACAGCTCTTATACTACTAGGTGTTGAATCAAATTGAGATTTAATGGTATGTACAGGTATAGCGTCCCATGCAGCTTCAACACGATGTCATAGTTCATCAACTATAGCGACTGGAGTATGGTGACGAGCCAATTGCTCGGCAACATTGACTAGACGTTTTCTATAGATGAAAAATGTGGAAAACGTGCTGGTCTGAGCAGCAGTCAAACCTATTCGTTATCAAGGAAGGTTCTGTACAATAATGGTAGCTTACGGTCGTACATGATCCTGTTCAAACGTAACGTTTCTCAGGGTTGATGAAAGTGTAGAGCCATGGGCCTTAACACACCTGAAATGAAATGACCACTGTTCAAAGTGCCATCAAGGCCAATAAGAGATGACCGAGACGTGTATCCTTTGGTATCGCATACTATCACTCCAGGTCATTAGCCAGTATGTATGCTGGGAATGTGAGTTCCCCACGATGCCACCAAATGCGGATGCGACCATCAGAATACTGTAAATATGGCCAGGATTCGTCTTAAAAGACGACAACAGACCATTACTGCGACCAGGTTCATCGTTCATCGAACCATTGAAGACGACATCACACCAAAAGACGACAAGATGACATCACACCATTGCTGCGTCCAGGTCAATCGTTCATCGAACCATTGAAGGTATTCCTGTTTATGATGTAGCGTCAAGGTCGCCCATCTGACAGTCCATGCAGCTGAAAAAGTCTTCGGACTGTTTGTGCAGACACTTCCATATTCAGCAGATAGTAATGGGCTCTCGACCAACGTGATCGGCAATACTGCAATGCGATAAAGTTAGATACTTTGATAGAAGTCGAATATATCCAATTCGACATCTACCAAATTCAAACATGTGATGATAAGCATTCCTTTTTCTTACACGAAGTAACTTCGCGAAACAACATAGTTGGATATGCTATTTGTGTATGATGAAACTATTGTAAAATTTCTTCATTTGAACACATTATAGGTGCCGTTATCAGCACCTACTTTGCGTTGAAAAGTTGATCATTTGCATATCTCCCTATCAGATAAATTTCACTCGAGTAACATATCGCCGTCTTGTAGCAGTTTTAATGGCCAGTACTACAAATGTAATTTATCAATAGGAATTATATTTATAAATTGTTAAGATTATTATTGTACTTAAAAATTAAGATATTGATTTGATGGAAATATAATTATAACATGCCAATATTAATGTATCTTGTAAATAACTCGAACTTATTCCAATTTGATATAACAATTTTTATATACATTTTTGAAATCTTCCGAAGACCTTACACATAATATATGTATTATTTCTTTCAAAAAACTGGTCACAAAAACTCATTTTAAGATTTTTTTAAAAAAAACTAAGCTTTACTTTTATTATAAAATCAATAGTACTTCAGTTTTGACAGGTATATAAAAACATTTTTTCCCCTCTTCCAGATTCTTTGAAATCTTTTTAAAATTATAGAAAAAGCATCTTTCAATGTTTATTTTTCCAAGGATCCTATTTTTAACTGTAACAGCACTTATTTTCTTAGATATTTATGCTTTCGTCCTCCTCTAAAGTGCGAGTTCAATCCTCGCTGAACCAGAAAAGGAGACGAACAAAGACGCCCTCCTGCTCTTCGACCAATTCTTCGAAAGGAGATAGCAAAGTATTTTCTGTCAATCCTTTCTTTCACTTCTTTTCACAAAGTTTCTCCATAGGCTGCATTTTTACAATAAAATGCTAAAAGAAATATTTCTAGGTGGCCCTGTATCCATTACGTTAAAGAAAATCTTTGAAAAATTCAGGTTTCAATATTTCTTGTGCTGTTGCTGATGTGAATGACGAGAAAAAGAAGGAATTGTTTGATTTGCATCACAATCGGAGATAAATGCTGTACTACTGAAGGTACAAATTTCTATCGACATATTATAATATTAAAGGTCGAATAATAATAATTCTTAGGATACCAGGATAAGTGAGGTAAAATACCGAATTTAAGATTCCTTGTTTTTTGTGATTTATATCTTTTGGAATTATTAGTAGAGAAAATATTTTTTGCGCGTTGATAATGAGATTTTAATTATTCTACAAAAGTAATTTTTTTAATCAAAAAAAAATTTCTTTTCTGTCTCAGTTGAATATGACAGGATTTTTGAGACATATTTTTTTTTTATTTAGGTACCATTAAAAACTATTACGGTACTAATTACGGATACAAATTTTTATGCTTACATAAAGGATATTTATGCATGTATTGGATCAAAAATATTTTCTCTCTATGTAATACCTAAATTTTTAGAAATAATATTGTGATTTTGGGATTTTCGCGATTTTCTCTTCACTAACCTTACGGACTTCAGTTAAGATTGATTGCATGAAATAACAATTTCTTAACAATCCAAAAGAAACGTGATTATGTTAATTAGATGCAGGTGGAAATAAAGTGAAGTAATTCAGATATGGTAATATATAAGTAAAATGAAATTTAGAGGAAAGAGAGAGTGTGGTTAACTCTGAGTATAGTTCTTACAGGAGGCCGATAATATCAGGAGTTAGTTACTGGTTATTGCTGTCACAGAGGATTTGTCAGGGAAACGAGCCCACACTAGAAGGGTTTGGTAAGAGCATATAATTTCAGTGATATTTAAATTATTGGATAACCATACAGTCCAAAGAGAGTTATTAAATATTATATTATAGTAATTGATAAATAAATAGTTAAGTTGGATAGATTGGTAGTCTTTGAAGCAGTTATTGACTTTTAGAGTTAGTTACATTTAATTGAACTATGGCACAAGAGTCGGATAGAAATAATCGTTCTTTACAAATTAATAAATTAACATTTCTAACATAACGCATTTCTACTATTTTTCAATGAAAATATACAGTAATATCATTAAAAAAATGTTGGCTTGGGATTTTTGTGCATAGTTTTGTCATGAAGAATAAAATATTTTGCGTATTTGAGGAATGGGTTTGTTAAAAAAAAAATGCAAAAATGTCTAAAAGTTCATGTCCATATTCAATTAAGAAGGTATAAAACTTTTTGTCTAAAAAATTACTTTTATAACTCTATAAAATGATTAAAATATTTTTACTAGGCACACAAATAATCTATGCTACTTATAAATTTAAACTCTAATAAATTTAATATATATAATAAATTTAAAACGTATATATCACAGAAACAAGGATTCTTAAGTTTATATTTTACTAACCCGTATGTCCTGATACCCTTTAAGAATTATGTACTTTTTCATTAAGAAATTCTAGCATATATGTTTTTCTATTTAAGATGCAGTGAAAAAGTTTGTTTTTTATGTCGTTTTATGTAATTCATTTGAAAATAAATAAAAAATAATGAATTATACATGACTTCAGCACTATTGTGTTTTGATCTTCTACTAACACTTTGGCACATTTTATGTGATATTTGAATTGAAAGACTCTCCCACTAAATGAAACGTGACTTATGTAGGCTAGATTAAAATTATTGAAATACAGTGAATAGGTATGGAGAATTGCATTTATAATGAGGGAAACATTTGATACTGGAATTAGTTAATTGATGGTAATAAAGAATATCAGCGGTCCTTCCATAATTGCGAACTAATGTCTGGTAAAGAGAACTACATCTAGATTAACATCTCACTCTTGATGTCCAGTCTCATTCCATATTTGGTCCATATTAACTCACTTAAATTTCAGTCAACAATGCATCTGTCAAAATATTATGAGAGTCAAATCTTTTACTTAATTTTATTTTTGTTTTAGAAAGTTAATATGGGTATTACGAATGTAGATCATAACCCTTCACGTGTCTCTATCCGAAGATTAATTTTATAAATTCTATCTACCTTAAAAAAGGACAAACTGGATCCGAGTCAGTAATAAAACTTGTATACTGATTCCGATTAAATATCCTTTCTCAGAAGTTCTCATAACACAAAACGTCCAGTGCTAAATAGGGCTTTCATCTTTGTTTATGAACAGAACCAATCCCTCTCTTCACACCTTCCGAACTTTATTTCTCTATCGATTAATCCAAACACCAATCACTTATCCATTATACTTCTACAATTTATGAATAGAAAAGCTGATTTACATTATTCACAAGTCGAGGCTATTGAATCAAATAACGTCATACAAAGATCTATAAAGTCAGTTGAAGTTAAATACGAATGAGAACCGGTTACACACTGTCTTAACTACCACACTGGGCGTATACTGTGTGTGATTTTGAAACTCCTTTCCTACCATACATCCCTCAATCCATTAGACTAATTTTTTTTTCCTACTTGGAGCTAGATCTCTGTATTTGGATGATACTGCCATAACGATCGTAACTCTTAGATCTCAATAGCCCCTTAGAAATGAGATTAGTAAAGAAGAATCACTTCCAAATTAATATCGATTCCAAAATGTCTGGAATATGTGTATATCAGACTGATCCATTTAATCATTTTTATTCGATTAATGTGATCCGACGATGTAACAATACAACAATTTGGCTAACATTTTATCTTAGCTCTTAATATTAATGTCTTTTCAAAAATAATCGGAACGTTCACTGTTTTAGAGAAGAAAAAAATCAATTTTTTTTCTCACTTATATAGTTGAAATGCTTATGTTAATAAATTTAGATAGCTTACTTCGTAAGTACAACATTTATATTAATAAAATTCTCTTTTGTTTATGCAATATTTATGCGAATAAAGAAATGTTTTCAGCAATTAAATTATCGAAACGACAATATCGCTAGAAGTAATGTACTATTTTCACAACTCGAAGCTATAACACTTAATGGATTGTTACATTTTATCAGCGTTATATAATTCATACAGGCATAATATTAGAAATCTGGCCGCCACCCAAAGTTTGGCTTCTTTTTGTTCAAGGTCCGTCTAGGCTTAAAGATTTATTTTCCAAAAATTCCATCCGAAATATATTAAATAGCTGGCTAGAAAATTTTCCCTTTTAAAATTTTATTATCAATGCCAAAAGTGGTATTTAGGGAAAAAAGAAAATAGTTATGAAATAAAATTTTCTACATAAGACATCATTTTCAATCATTTTTTAAATATTAAATTCCTTATTTTCATATTGATGAAAGCCACAAGTATGCTAGTAAAGAAAAGTTTACTGTCGCGTATATTTGCTATCTTAAAGGAATTTTAAAGGTTAAGATAAATATAAAATTAGGGAAAATTGAAATTCGATATAGGGAAAATATATATTTCGATATATATAGGGAAAATATAAAATTCGATATTGATCATGATTCTAGAAAACAAAGATTTAATTCCTTTTTCGAACAATGATTTAATTCCTTTTTCGAACAATGATTTAATTCCTTTTTCTATTATCTATATATATATTTCTTTACTTATATTGTCTCAATAAATGTGCATGATATTTGAGGACAGTATTTGCAATTTATTTTCGATGTATTTTTTTTCAGAATTTCTTAAAAATTTTCATCATGAAACATTCACTTTATTTTAATCAAAATTTTTTTTCTCATTACATTTTCATGTACAAATCATATTTTTAATTTTTTTTAAGTTACAGTTTTGCATTATATTAAACCTCCCTCCTCCCCTTTAATGATTTCAATGAGCAAAACATGAAACACTTTTTCACAATTTGTAAACATTAGATTTTCATGAATTACGCTATTTTTGATTATGTGTATCACTTTTCTTTTCAAACTGTCATAGCATATCTGAATTTAAATAAAGTTTTAAATTTCCGCATGGATCTCAGAAGTACAACATTGGAATATAAATGCAGCTTTTTTAGATACAAACAAAATTTATGGAAAACTTCTATCAGAAGTGATAGACTATACTTCTGATATTCAAATTCATATGCTTATTTTTTTTTATTTAAATCTACCTCTATTTCGGAAAATTTATTCATACGCAAGTGTATTTTTGATATAAAGAAGATAAGAAAAAGGAATAGACAATATTTTTATTCGTTTTTAAAATTACAGAAATCCCACATAAAATGAAAAGAAGATTCCTGCAAATCAGACTTTCAGAATTTTTGAAATAACCGCATAAAGGAAAAGAAAGTATGATAAGATGTAATGTGTTTTTTCACTTATATATTCAGATTGTAACTATTTATCATTTTAAAAATTATTCTATACAGGTATTAACTGTCTGGCTATTTGTAATGATAATTTCAAATGCTCTCTTTTTCTTAATTTTGTATAATTATATTTTAGTGCTTACTTATCAAAAATGAAGAAATGTTTTTTAAATTTACACACACACACACACACACAAATATATATATATATATATATATATATATATACTGGAGAAGAATATAATGAATATGAAGACTGGTAAAAAAAGAGGCCTTTATTATAATACATTTCATCTTAAAAAAGAAAACAATGATAGGTAAAAATAGTTAAAGCTTTAAATATTTTTAAAGCTTATATTAGATTTCTACATGTATTGCTCGAATCAAAAAGTCAAATTTATAGAGAAGGTATTATAATGCTGACAAAAGCTGTCAAATTTCAGAAACATTAAATCGTGTTCTGTGCAATCCTCAACAAATATTTTAAAATAAAAATTAATATTTTTCATTAAAGAACTAGCAATAAAAATGGAACATTTCGAATGTGAGGGGCAAATTTCATTTGAGAAGCACTATTAAGCTATTTTATACTCATACATTTTTAGAATAAAGTGTTTACCTTTTAAAATGATTAAATAATGAAGATATTAGTTACAATCATTTTAAAGCTTTTTTAAATTCGCAAAATAATTGTTGTACTAATGTATCATCATGGTTTTACAGAAGATGATTCTCTCCACACATATTCTGGTTATTATCTCCCAATACATGCTATTTAGACCTTCATCTATGAATTAAGTGGTCATTTTCAAATGCGCATTTATCCCAAAAAACTCAACACTTTAACAATATAAATAAACTAAGTGATTTTGTAAAAGAAATTCTTAAAAAGGAGCTATAATGGATCATTGGAGAGAAACTGATTGCAATGTGACAGTGACAAGAGTTTCAATAATTAAGGATGATGGATGTGTTATCGAAACTGTTTTTTATCTCTATTACTTGGCATTGTTCTGAAATTTACAATAACACATTTATCATATGTCATTTCTTTCAGGGGAAAATTTTGAGTTTTGCTGCCATATCTTTCCTATCGGTGAAAAAGAAGTTTTCAGAGTTGTACATTTCTTCAGCAGTTAGATCAAGAATTATTCTTTTCACGATCGGGTTCTGTTCCATCGTGTGAAAAAAAAACCATAGACAAGTTTGTTGATATCATGAAAATGCACACTAGCCTATTTTAGCCTCGACCCGTAATGTTATAAAGCATCATATAATTCCAGAAATAACGCGGTTATTTTGTTAAAGTAAGGAAATCTACTTAACCAAACTCTTAACTTTTATCTAATCTACTTACTTTTTCGAGGACACGGAGATTCGTTAATTATTTGAACTAAGTATTTTGGTTAATTTTTTAAGATTTACGATGAATATTTTGTTTTACTGAGGTTTTTAGTTGGACCTCATCAAACTACGTATACATCTCTTAAGACGAGATTCGTTTTAAACGTGTTGTTTCCAGCTTGTACTCTCTGGAAACATCGTTGTCACTGATTGAATCTTATACTTCGATTTCCACATGCCACATTAATGAGAGGATGGTTCAAAAGAGGCGTGTCTTGGACGATAAAAGATATTACTATTGTGAGCTACCGTTTTTTAAAATGGTTTCAAAACCGATTTAACAATGATTCATAGGTTACTTTGATTGCTGCCTCTTTTTTTTTTTTGTCCTCATTTTACGTCGAATTCTTACAAAGACCTGAATTCTTCATTATACACTAAGAATCTTCGAAACAATGGTTTGTTTCCTGTAAAACTACTTCAAAGAATTTTTCATGAGCCGAAAAAAATACTGATTGCTTTGGTTTGCGAAGGACATCATACCCATGGATTTCTTAAACAAGGAAAAGCTTTCAATAGACAATACATTATTCCTATTTCCCTTTCCTAACATGAACTACCTTAAAATCAATTATTTAGAAATAACTTCATATTCCTCTCCTGTCATGAACTCAGCAGAAAAATAAACCGAATATGCTCCGTTGTCATTTTCATTACCTCTCATGTTGCATCTTAGTGCGGCGTTAGTAAACAATCAGTGAATTTTTTCATTATAGTTTTGAAGAAATAATTAATAAGATTGAATCAAATTCTTCAAAACTTGAACTAAAAATAAGAACAAGGTAAACGTACTACATGTTTTAATAATGATCAATGGATTTCTACGATCCTGAAACAACAATTGTCAATTTGTAACAGTCCTAAATTCGATGTTGAATTCCTTTATGAAGGACCCATATTGGGTAATTGTATTCGAACATTTAATTCTTGGACAAAAAGTCAATTTACACGGTAGGAAAGAGTGCCTTTCCCCCCTTTTTGAACACCTTTCACCACTCCCGGCGATTCATATAAAAGGAGGTTTCTAGCCAAGATTGGTACACACTTGCCCATAGACAGACACCTACGCGAATTAATGGATACACATCAACGAGTACGTCACAAACCCACACTCACACCTAAAGGCTATTTTTTTTTTATAAATCTAATTAAACAATGAATAAATCTAACATTAGCATCAACTCTATAGTCCCAATTAAAAAAGGTAATCATTTCTTCATAAACATATGTGCATTTCATAATGTTATAATTTGACTTTAATAAAATGATGTAAATTTGACATTAACAAATTTAAATAAAGCTTAATGTATCAATTGAAAGTCTTGTATTATTTAAACAATATTGCCAATTAGTTCATTCTACTCTCATCTGGATCGAAGATTCCTCTCTCTCCACTATACTATCTTTTAACCTCTTTACAATTACAATATGCAATGATTTCCAAATTCATAGTCTTAAAGTTAATAATTAATTAGGGAGAAAGAACTTCCATATAAATATCAAATTGATTTATTTAATTGATATAATCCTCTTTTGATTTTTAGTTTGTACAATTGAAAAAAATCGCATTACTTAGGGGATGGTGTAACACATGTGAGATGAATTAGTAAGTATATAGAGAACAAATAATACACAATAGATATGTCATCGATATATAATTATGGCTCCATTCATACGTAGCTATTTGGTCTGTTGGACTACATTTCTGCTAGAAGGGCACCAAAATGTTACTTTTAAGTAATAATTTCCAGAGTATTAGGTCCTTTCCTGGTAATTGGTTCCAATATTCAAATGTTTTTATGATGCGAGCAGCAAAACTTATTACATTCAGATTATATGCTCTTACATTCACTTACTTACAGAATATGTGTTCATATTACCTATCACTTTATTATTATATACTACATTGTCATATTACTTCTGAAGTATTTTCTCCTAAATGAGTTTTGATTTATATTCCAATACTTCATTAGTTCTGAGCTATTTTATACTAACGCAATACTTTTATGACATAAAAATATGTTTCGAATATAAATTATCCACGTTGCGTCCAAAAATACGGTTTTGAATGCAATACATTACAAACAGTATATGTTCAAAACATGTAATATTGTTACCCCTCTTATTACATGAAATAAAGCCTAACCTTAATTATTATATATCGATGGGAAAAAAATGATTTATATTGTATTCTACAGTATTCCTTCAAGTACTGCTGAGGCACCTCCCTGACAGAGGAAGAATTATAGTTGTTGCAAAACATAATTTATCTTGAATGATGATTAAAGTCTTATTATTTATTTAATGCTAATTTTCAATTGTATAAATATCATTCTCATAGCTATGTATTTGAAATGAGTCAAATCAAGTCGTTCTCTTCTGATATCTGTGATGAGAAGTACCTCAACTCGAAGAAATAATATAAATTATACAACGTACATAAAATAGAAATTTAGAACTTTTGCACTATGATAAATGCCGTTGGAAAATGATATTATCCATGAATAAAAAATTGAGAAATAAAAAAAAAAATGAGAAGCATTTCTATGAATACGTAAAGGCGTGTTACCACACAAAATTTCATGAAATTTAAACTTCTCTTCTTAAAAAGATATGTTTAACAATAAGATATGTTGCATAACCACGAAATAGTATAAATGAACAAAATAAAGTAAAATCAAATAAATAGTATGAATAAACTTCAAATAAACAAACATTCGATATATTAAGAAACAATCAGATTAGTAGGCTAAAATACAACTAAACTCTCTTAAGTGCAATGGGCCTTGTTATATTAGTATATTGTTGTAAAGTGGAAAGTGTTAAATATACATGCGATAGGTTGCGTTTTCCCTGTATGAATAATATTACCTCCTATATATTAAATACTGACGAGTAAATACTAGCAAAGTCTAAATCTGCAAATATTTCATATTTTTCTAATGATATTTGTTCTATAATTCGAGAAAATAACATTTTAAAATAATTTAAAACTATAATAAAACCTTTATCAAACGTGTCATAGAACAACTATTAGTTTTATATATTAAAAAAAATTATGTACTCAAGTTAGTTAAGATTACTAAGACTCACTTAGAAACAAAACAAAATATTTAAAACATCTAAGACATTATGAAAACTAATTTGAGTTTTTTTTTTAAATTGTCATAAGGGGATTCAAAGATAAGACTTATTGGAAACATGAAATGTCAAAATAAAGACAAAAATAAAAATTAAAATTTCGATATTTTCTTTATAAATGAAACTTTTCTTGTAAGCGAAACCTTTTCCTGTACAAAAAAAATTCTATTTCACTCCTTCCATGTTTACACACAATTTTATTTGCTTCTTTCACATCAGTTGAAAAACATGTTTTTCTCTCCAGCAATGCTAACAGATGGAATTCCATTTTTAAGGATAAATAAATACCTATACAGAAAGTCAACAAAAATATTTTTACAAAGTTTCCTTAGTTTTCAGTCCGTTGATTAACAGCTATATTAAACATCATTTCTAAGAAATATTTTTTTAAAAAAATACATTAAACAGAAGATCGAAAACAGGGCACTGAAGCGAAATATGTTCTAAATCTACGAAGAGAAAAAAAAGTAAATAAAAATATCCACAAACACATAAGGAAAAGGGATCTGATTTCAAAACAGAAGTTTTCCTCTTTCAAAGAAAACTTTTTTCCCTCCAAATCCCTTTGAACGTTTTTGGTTTTCGAATATCTAACTGGAACGTCTCGTATTTTATAAATACGAAATTTTGTCCCTTCTCTTTTTTCATCTTTATCTTTATTTCGGATTCCTGGATTCAAAGATAAATCGTCTAGAGAATAAAATCTATGTGACTTGAGCTAACCGTTCTCGAAATGCAACTAAGTTAGAGTTTGCAAAACGTCAATTCTTCAGTAGTTTGATGGACGAGCAAAATAACAATGAGATACATGGAGGCATGATGCTCGGATGCAATTTTATTTTGAAGTACAATTTAATAAAACGGTTCGAATTTCAGATTCTTTGGAATGAAAAGGTTTGAAAATACCTTGAATGCGCAGATGTCAGAATCCAAGAGCCTAGAATATATGTCAGTTATTGGTTTTAAAAGATCAGCAAATATTTCAAAAAAAATCTTTTTAAAAAACACTGTACGCAGATGGTATTTTTTTTTTTTGAGAAAAATCTTTTCAGGAACAAAAAGGAGAAAACGCAAACACCTTTCATTTTTTGTACTATGTGTGAGAATTGAATTCCCATTTACTTCACTTATTTCAACATTGAAATTTTTTATTCCTTAATGTCATTGCAAAATTTACTGGAATTTGAAAACTGTTTAATTAATCAATATGTTTATGTTTTATTTTAATGGGTTTTTTTGATAAATCTCAGTGTTAACGAAAGCAAACGAGACCTTAAATTTATTCAATTTTACATGTACTTTGCGAAAAGAATTCGCAAATGAATTTAAATCATTTTTAAAATTTGAATCAGGAATTCTTTCAAATATGTCAAACTGTATTAATATCTTTACAAATGACATATTCACGAAAAAATATTCCTTTGAGAATGTTTTTTGTAAGTGTGTTTTATTAATATAAGCGTTACAGTAATTATTTCACATGCCAAAATGTTTTAATGGGACATATATGTTTTAAAATGTCTTTAAAATGAAACAAGTCTTCAATAATTCTTGAATTTTAATTTATGTGCAATAATAAGAAATATGTAATAAAATATACTTTTTTTTCAATTTCTTTGAAATAATGAAATTATAAATTCAATATAAATCAAAATTAAAGCATTTCTTAAACAAAAGTAGTTCATCTTCAGGAAGCAATTGTTGCGTTTCTATTACCTCATTAGCTACATTAAAAGGAAAAACTCATTAGGTAACAGATTTTTATCTCCAATATCCTTCACATGATCTTTTATCTAGCATTGGGGATTCAAAGATAAATCTTCTTGAGAATAAAATTTGTAAGACTTGAACTATCTTTACTCGAAATGCAACCAAGAGTTTGCAAAAAGTCAATTCTTCAGTAGTTTGATGGACGAGCAAAATAACTGTGAGAAACATGGAGACATGATGTAGGATGGAATTTTATTTTGAAGGATTATTTAATAAAATGGTTCGATTTCCAGATTTCCAGAAATCTATAGAATTCAAATCAGAACTCAATACAAGAATATACATGTATGTCAGTTATTGGTTTTAAGATCAGAAAAAATTTCAAAAATGTTTTTTTTTTTTCAAAAATACTGTACATAAATGTTTTTCTAAGAAAAAGAGATTTTTTTTAAACACAAAGCTTCAGGCTTTTTATTTTTATAATACACATATAAGAATTTATTTCCCTTATTTTTATTTTGAAACTTTTCTCCTTAAATTTTAGCACAACACTTTTTTTGAAATTTCCTGATTATATAATCATTTATTGTAAATGAAGTGTTAAGAAACTTTAATATTTGCGCCTTTTGATTTTGCTGTTAAAAATAGAGGGTGTCTCAGTGAATGCATTGATATATTATTTCTGGGAGAATTCTATAAATAGTGCTCTCTAAAAAGGAATTTTAAAAGTGTTAAGAAATGTAACACCACTCAGGAAAAAGTATGTGTATTTACCTTTTTTTATCAAGTGTTTTTTTCTTTAAAATCTGATACCTTTCTTGAAAATTTATCTTATCCACAATACTGAAATTTTCCACATCATGACGTGGAGTTATTTGGTTTGCAATGAACATATTTTTTTCTATCACTTTTAAAGTTCATCTTTCTATGACGAAATCATTGTATCATGCAAAATCTGAGTCATGAAAACTAAAAGAAAATATTACATTTCAAAAAATTTAAATTTGATATTATAACTGCGATCAGTACAATAATATAGAATGCTATTTATAATTAACACTACCTATTATGATATTATGTTAGATTTTATGCGAAATATACCTAATGTTAAGCATATGGTTTACAAGTGTAAATATTGCAATTGGTTATTAATTGTTCATGGATAAGTACTTACTTTTCCAAATAATATTTTGATTAACCCATTAGTGTATTAAAATTTGGAATCAGATTCAACCCTATATTTTATAATAAAATGAGTTTCTAGAAAATTACAAGAATTAAAATAAAAATAATCCAAATTTTTTCTCTGGAAGCACACACATTTCTTACGATACGCCATTTTAATTACTGCGCAGTTGGAGAAATCCCTAAAAAACAATTTTTTGTAACTCACGATCTATTGAGATAAATCGAATATGTTATGCTCCATTCAATATATCTACTTCATAGTTTTTCAATGATCTATAAAATATTATCATGTATGAAAGGAAATACGGAAACTTAAAGAATTAAAGCTCTGCAATCCATCTTTCATACGGTAACGTAATGATGGACATGAAATGCTGAGCTAGCTGCCAGTCGGCTTTGTAAACCAATAGTTTAAAAAGATGCATAAGTATACAACTATGATATTGTTTAAAATATGGTTCATTTTGCTTTTAATAAAAAAAAAGAGATAATTACTTGAATTTCGCATAAAATAAACATTCTTCCCATGTCGTTGGGGTTTCAGCTACCTTAATATATTTTATGCACTTTCTTAACATTTTAATATATATTAGTCTAACATTTCTCCGAGGTAAGCATCAATATGAAAGAAAGAAGATATGTAATTTAATTTAATTTTGCGTACACCATAAGAACTAGTTCACAAAATTTTTTATTAAAATTTGAGTCAGGAATAATTCAATTACATTAAATTGCAGTAATCCAAATACTAATATCATAGTCAATTACAAATTCTATGTGCTTAAAATTTAAGTTAAGTCTCCATTTGATATAAATTAAAAATAAGTGTTTTACTAATTATTTCATATAACAAAATACTTTAACTGAAATGATTTTTTGGATGTAATATTCTAGTATAATAAGTTTAACAATTTTATTCAAGATTCCTAAATTAGTCATAAGTTACGTTCAGTAGAACACTTTTTTCACCGACACCTTTTAGATTGTTAGATTTTATATGAAATATATTAATTTTCTAATATTTGCCTCAAAGATAATTTTTATGTGTTCGAAAAGTAGTTTTCGTGTCTTTCTTTACCTTTTCAACTATCTAAAGAGGTAAAATAAATCCTTGTGTAAACTACATTTTTTTTATCTTTCATATCTTCATATGATAGAATTTAGATATTTTTTTTGAATACTTATTTCTTAAATGTATTTTTCCAAAAAGAAGAAAAATGTATTAAAATAATGAATCAGGATCCATTGGCTCATTAGCAAATTTTTCCATCTTATCGAAATTTTCCTTTTTTTTAAAAATTGTTTCGCTTAAAAACTAACAAAAAAATATTTCATTAAAACCAATAAAAATTATTTATCTGAAAATAAACGATATTTCTTACATTATTGAATTCATTATCACGAACAGAAATTGTTTTTCTTTCTACTACATTAACATTAACACATGTTGATGGAAATTCAAATTTCACAATTATAAGTAAGGTTATCACAATTCAAATCTAATAGAGAATTTTAAAAATAAGAAATAAAATTCTTCCACGTATATATATAATTATTTTATATTAAAAATAATGATTCAAACATACAGAACTGAAACATATATATCCTAATTTTTTTTTATTACGATGTAATATAAGCTTGTATTCTTTATTGTAAACTTGTCTCTATTCATGGTATCCCAGCTATAACCAAATGTGACTGCTAAGCTGTTTTGGAACAGCTTGTTATATTGCGATTTTTATCCTGAATAGTAAGTGACGTCACGAATTGCTAGTTAGACAGGCTGAGACGTGACGTAGTTCTGCTCTCCGCCAATAGCAGATTTTATTTATTTTTATATCACTGTCTGCCAATAAAGACATGAATAGAAACTGAAATCAATTATAATTGGATACATTAATCGCACAATATCAGAATTTGGGGTTCGAAAATTCAATTCAATTTTTTCTTTTATCTGTGTTTGAAGTGTTGTTTTTGTTCCGAAATATTTAAAACTAAGAAATTTCTCTCACAAAGGAATAATATTAAAAATTTGCCTGTACCCACATTTGAGCTCATTTAAAGGCTCTAGGTCAACTCAATAAATATTGAAATTTAATACTGTGAGAAACATAATTAATAAAATAAAAAAACATTAAGAGAATAAAAAATTAAGAAAAATAATAATACAAATGTTTAGTTAAGTCTAACATTAGCTAATGATCCAAACTGAAATAATTCATTTAAAAAAATATTACTATTTTGCAAAAATATATATTTATAATAAAACATAAAACCATCCGATTATACATCTATGAAATAAAAATAAAAATGTGTAAACATTTGTTCATAATAAAGATTCGCAAAAACATTTTTTAAAGAATATGTATTGCAACATGATTAAATAGTATAAAAGATTTATTTAAAAAAAAAATTCCATTCAATTGAGAACGTTTTAGTTTCTTCTTTCATGTTTCTTATCGTTGAAATATTGGAGCATTTTTAAGTAAGAAGTTTCTATGAAATATTCGTTAAAATGAATCATATTGTATCCACAAATAAATGAAACTATAATCAGACGATTTTCTATATCAATACAAATGTATATTTTTTCACAATAATATTATTTTTTAAGCAAATTATTTCATCTTAAATCCTCAGTTAATGTTTTATTTAACTACACTTTTGTATTATTATTTTTTAAATTTTTCCTTTTTGTATTTTATTGAAACTGAAAAATTTGATATATATATATAAGCGAAATACCACTGACTGACTCATCACGAGATCTCTAAGATTATACAGCCGATTGACTTCAAATTTAGCACAGTTACTCATTTTGCGATGTAGACGCTCACTAAGAACGGATTTTACGGAAGTTTTATCCGAAATGTAATTTTCATCCGTTAATCTACTCTTACCCATCGGTTATGTAAATTTTGGCGACTTTATCGCCAAAAATGATATGACGGACGCCAGATGGAATATATTTTTTTTATATGTATACTATGTATTATCACCAATTAAGTTTACTTGGTGAGATTTGTGCGTGCGAAATGGAAAAATACCAAATAATTTTATATTGAAGCTCTGATGGGGGATTGGCAAGATTTTGGCGAAGGGGCTCTTTATGTGAAATTTCGTACATGTCGAAAATAGAAAACGTACATATTTAGCGATATAAATAAATGAGTTTGGAATAAATTGAGTTGTGGAATTTGGAATGTAGTTTAGCTCCAAAACTTAGCGGAATTTTGAAAAATACTAAAATGGCGATTTTTTACGGAGTAGCACACTTGCAAGACAATTTTCGTTTACTGGAGGACCTTGCTACATGCATGAATGAACTCAAGAGGCTATGACATACGTAAGATATTTTGGACGCCCCGACTTGCACGACTTTTTTTTAAGGATTGCAGTCCATTGCAATCCTAAATAGTCAGAAATCAAATATGTCTTGAGGCAAGGACAAAAATCTTATGATAGACACGATGCCATTGCGAGGGTATTTCATTTGAAAGTTAAACACATGATGATTCTTCTGACAAAAGGTTGCATCTTTGGCAATACTAGGTGTAACATGTATACGGTTGAATGAATTTTATCCATATTATATATATATGGGTGACTTTTCACTAAATTTTATTATTTTTCTTATATATTTGAAAATCGAGGAGAACCATTATTACAAACAGTCAATTTCTTAAAATTTTAAATTTAGATTATCATTAACGTTTTGAAAAATGAAAATTTTCTTGATATCTAACGTATATGCTCCAAATTTTATATTATCGTCTATCAAGCGAAGCGGGTGGGTATCAGCTAATTTATATATATATATATATATATATATATATATATATATATATATATATCGCGTCCAAACGGTATATATCCGAATGCCTTTTTTGTGAAATTGTAGCGATTTTATAGTTTAACGTCCGCTAAGTATATTTCTTAGCAAATAGTTAGTTAAGAAACTTGTGAAGAAAAACATCATAGCACAAAACACGTATACATTCTGCTGTATTCTACATCTGTTTCAAGACTTTTAGTTTTGGTAAAAGTCCTCTCTGGTTATTTAAATTTTTATTTGATTATGAATAGTGTAATCCAGTGACGTTTTACTTTCTCATTTATCATATGCACAGACTCTATAATTAAATTTAGCCTTAGACGAAACTACAATATAATTTATTAAACACCGTTTTTATTACACTGTCATAACCAGAATACCTTTTTACTACCGGATATTATTGTTCTTTATGATTTATGCATTCCTTACATCCCTTGCATAATAACAATATCATATTAATACTAGATCAAAAACACCATTTACTGAATTCAAAGCAGATTGAATAACGAGTGTAACAGTATCAAATCTATAAGCTAATATTGATTCTTACATTCATAAATCTCGCTGTATATTATCGCTTTTTTTAAAAAAAAATATTATTTTCTATATCGTAACAGTGATTATCCGTTCGCGATTAAAAGTGGGAAATTTGGATATCCAATTTTTCAATGGTGAGCCATTAATCAAAATCAAAGGCATAAGGCGCAAGTCATTCATTAATCTTCATAAACCGCTACATAACAATTAAGTCTTTATCGGAAGCTTAATAAGTGGCTGCACTTGGAATTCCGTTAAATTCTCACGAGAGAATGGAGTGGTTAATTTATTCTTTGATAAAAACTAGACATAATTCACCAAAAATCATAATAGGTCAAAAGGGAAATATGTACAAAAATATAAAAACCTAGCTAGTTATTTGAGAATGTTTTTTTTAAAATCGAAATTTTAGAAAAGAAGTTTGACAGAAAAAATATTATGATCAATCACCTATTATTAAGGCTCCCGTCTTACCGCCATTTTTATTTCATGCAAGTTTTGTGTTAATCCTTTGGAATTTTTACTGCCGTTCTCAAATCTTTAGTATTTTATCTGTTTGAATGCAAAATACAACCAAAAGTGCAAAATATAAAACTTTTCTGAGGAATTATATTTTTCTTCCGATTATTAAAAATATCTTACCTCTATTTTAATGATTCCTTAGTGGGTTTTTCGATTTTTGAAAAGTATTCTAAAATATTTTTAAAAATCGGAAGAAAAATGTAATTCCGCAAAAACCTTAATTATTTGTTTTCTCCTTCAGTTGCACATTTTTGCATTCAAATAGATTAAATTAGAATAGAATTGAGGACGGAAGTGAAAATTCCTCAAATAGGACTAACCTCACATTCACGAAATCGAATTGGTCGGTTGACGAGACCCTTAACCCTTTGCCTGCTTATCCCGCGATTTCAGCATGCAACTCGAATATAGCAAAATTTGCCCATCTAATTACTTTTGTGAACTTCATTTCTTGAGTAGTATTTATAAGATTATAGCCTCAAAACCCTCTTTTGATCTCATCTGAATTTGATTTTTTGTGTAAAATCTTGATTTAGTCCATGCTTTGGCGATGGAATAAAAGAGCGCCAAATCACGCCAAAAGCTAATATTTAAACCTTAAGAAAACAATATCTTATAGAGTTTTATTGTTACAAGGACTTCCATATCATCGTATTTATCATGCTTTCTGGCACTATTTGGTTTTCCATCGCAACACCAGTCATGAGATGCGACGTCTTATCAAATATTCAATATTTTTACCCAAAAGTAACACAAGAGTTTGCTCGTGACCTTGTGGTTTTGAACCATTATCAAATCACAAAACTGACGCGTGAGCTTGTAACTTATTGACAAGGTGTCCAAACTACGCTAAGAATGAACTTGTACCCGTGCTCCTTTTTACTTGCAGCAAACTTCATTATTTTGCATAATGACCTTTAGGGGAACCAGGATTTAAATCCATAATTCAGTTAAAATTACACGCGTCATTAAGCTCTTATTTTAAGTACCGATAAATAATTCCTCTATTGCCAAGCATACAAAATATAAAGCCTTTTTCGAAATAATATAAGTATTTACAATCTTATAGCTTAAAATATAAATGAAATAGATATTTTGATATACTTATTTTTAATAAATTCTAATGAAAAATTAATTATAAAATAACTGAGAAAAATAGTGATTTGCTAATTTTATTATTATACTCTGTATATAATATAAAATTACTCCAACGAAAGATAATACAACAAAATAATTCTAAATCTAGAATGGTAATTGACTCTTATTCTAAATATCTTCTTAAAAGTATTAATTGTTCAATTTCCTAGATAAATACTACACATAACCGCATTTTTAGAAAACTACGATACCTAGGAACATGCTGGCCATTTATTAAAACTACTCAACATTCATGTCCCAGAGCCAAACAGACGACTTCCCATTAAATTCGCCTCTTTTTCTTGAATACTGATGTGACAAGACACTACACAGACCTATGGTGCATATGCAGTTTTATCTCAAAGCAGCCCTTGTATGTACTCATTTCGTCCTCTTCCAGAACTAGGCCTTCTTCCGTAGTGTCGTGAATATCATCTTCGAAAGAAGAAAAATCTGATCCTCTGTTCTGTCGGTGCTTTTTGATTTGCATAATGGAATATGCAATCGTTTCTCTAACATCGGAGAAAACTGTCCGGGTAGAACCGTTATCGTGGCAAATATTGGAAAAATGCTCGACGCTTCACATATTTTGTGAAGAGCAATTTTGACTACTTAACCCTATACAGGAGTAGCCTTCGAGTCTTGCATTGAAAAGCTTTAATCAGTTTTTTCCATATATAATTCATTTCTGGACACAACGTTACTAGTAAAAATTAGACTATCACTAACAGATGAATATGTATAATCTGTTCTGTATTACTATACCAAAATGTAATTAATAATAATCAGGACACTGAAGAATGTAATTTCGGACAGTGAAAGACCTTTCATAACACGTACGTTATTGTGCGTAAATTAAAATATATTCTTGTAGAAAACTGTAGTTTATTCTCCTTAAAAAGTAAATAGTTCATAAATTGTTTGTACTCAATTAGACATCGATATTTATGAAAATTTGTAAACAGTTTTATTCTTGTATTTCATAAATTAAAACAAATTTTTAAAGAAGGTTAAATTTTTACTGTTTCAAGATATCCATTGTAACATGGTAACTGGATTATAGACAACATATTTGAAAAGACTATTTGTATATTTTGTTCTTAATCAAAATATTTGTATATTTTGCTCTTAATCTTTTGTTCCAAATCTTAAGGAGTTATAGTTCATAATTTTGTTAAATGCAAAATAATTTAGAATCTCATATAAATTTAAAAAGACATTTCATTCTAGTGATTATGATTGAGGGACTTTATAACGTGAAAAAATTAATAAGTAATGTTCCACAAACACGACATGTTAATTTTTAGGAAAACTGTTAAGAGTAAAGACAAACCGACTCAATTTATGATTGAATGAATGTTTTGTTAATGTCGCACTGAGAAATAAAGCTGTGGCAATTGGTGATGAACCTTGTAATTTTGAACTTCGGTCAAGTAAAGTGGGCTACATCCAATCTGGCACCCCACTCTCTAGCATTTCCACATCGCTCTAACAGGTACACTTGGAACCACGACAGATTTAATGAACATTATCTCTAATACATGGACGGTTTACAGAGGAATCATAAAACGAAACCATGATTCGACAGAAAGTACATCAGCTGCGAGCTCGCTACCACAAAAACTCGGCTATTACAGCCGATTTGACTTATAATCATAATTAAATATTTGGATCATTAACTTAATCCCATCAGAGTATAAGTTAAAGCACGATAAGTTGGAGGATGCCTCCTAATGTAGTGCAAGACCTCTTTTTCTCTGACGAAATGCAGCAATTTGATATGAAATTGACTCAACAAATCTTTTGAAGACATATTCAATCGTTTGCTGAAGTACTGAACCCTGCTGCATCTACAATCGTCCATAGCGAGCTAACAAGAGGAGGGCACGAAGTAAGAAATTCAGCATTCAGGGGATTTGTTATGTTAACTATACACTTAAAGATAATAAGGCGCATGGCCAACCAAACCCAAGAAAATCCTTCCAAAGTTTCAAGCGAAACTTATATGCTAGAAAATTCTGATTTCTGGGCAGCGTTGATACAGCTAGAACAGCAGTGTACTCGCCTACCACACGTAATAAAAGAAATAAATTGAATAACGTAAATGAAATAAAATCATTATTGATTTAACGAAACTTATTTACGATATTTATAAGTTATCAACTTTATTTAAAACTCCCCCATTTTCCAAAATAATTTTTTTAAAAAGTTAGTCGAAGACCCTTTACCCTAACGATTGGCTGGTTAGCGAATACGAATCACTCCAGCTGTATCATTATTTTCAGATATTCAAAATTTGCTACTAACTAATAGCCTGCTCTTGAAACTTTGATAGGCCTTTTCCCTAACGGAATTAACTAGCCAATACTTGTGTTGGTAGATCCTTTTGTTGTAAAAATATACTCGCCCTTTAGTAGAGCACATGTACTTTTACCCCATTGAGTCCCATTCTGAACTGAATTTCGAAAGTTGTATTCTCCTTTGTAGTTGCAACCTTACAGAATAAACACTGTTTCCTTTAGAAAATGCTGTTATGCAAAACAGAGTCACTTTAGTTCATAGAGTTAGTCATGTTCAGGCGTAGTGTAATCTATTGTCTTACTATTATTACCTCTTGTAGCTGACCTTATAATTACAACTTAGTTTCAGGAAAGTAAATTTTAGTGAAATTAGAAGAATTGAAAGAGAAAGAATCCGAATTCCTCTTCAAAAAGTTATTTCTTACAGTAATTCTGAAACTTTGGGAATCGTTCTTACTCGCCTAACAATGTAATATCTAGACATATGAGACAAGTTTTAACTAATATTTTCTTTAAAAATGCAGTTTAGCTCAAACACTTGGCGCGATTTCAAAAATTGGCACCAAGCTTGGCGATTTTTTTTGGCTGAACGTTAAGTCCGTAAAACGGACGAGGGTAGCCACATTTGGCAAAATACCGCCAAATAATTCTTGTCGCTAAGGGTGGTTGGGTTAAACTGCATTCCAACCATTTAATTTACCGGATGAATTAATTAATTTTAGTTAGTTTTAAAGTTTTATGTATTTCACTTGGTGTGTGTCTGTGTATGTATCAGAGTGTCATCAAATTTTCTATTGTTAATTTAACCAACTTCCCATCAAGCTAAAGCTCTGAAATTTTGAGAACCGTTCTTACTTGCCTAACAATGCATTATTTAGATATTTGCGACCAGTTTTAAGTAATATTTCAATAATTTTCTTTAATAAACTTTGCCACCATATAAAAACGTTGGTTTTTATCTCGAATTATTTATTATTGCGTAGCAGGAAGAATCTTAACACTATTGCTTTTAATGCTTGATCAAAAATGTTAGACCATTCAATATTTCTTAGCTTCTCAAAGGTCTATTAATAAGTTCCATTTGTTGATGGAAAGAAAGATACTTTAAGAAGCTACGGCTCCTCAGTCAGTTTCACAGCCGCCAAAATAGAAATGGATTTAAAATGTGCAACCGGCTGTGTAATCCAAAGGGTTAAAGATCATGAAGATGAAATTATATATATTTGAGCTGTCCTATAACCTTGGTAGTTCAATAGTAGTGAGCCACTCTGATTTATTCCTAAGAACAGAGTCCTGGAACTGTAACCATCTCCAACTACACCATGAGACCTTTTCTATCTCATTGAAAGATGTTTTAATATACCCCTGAAAATCATACATTATTATTATAATTTTGTTCCTAATACATTCAGTCCGTTTTACATGTAAAAGGTGGTTCAGTGCTTTATTAATATTGTATTCGTTTGCAATTTTCTATTGCTTTACTATCCACATATTGATGCAGATATGTAAAAAGCATAGTAAACCATTTTTGTGTTAGCAATTGAAAAACAGTAATTAATTTTAGGAAATACATTTTTTTGATATATTATAACGTTTTCAGGTGTATTTTATTTACACATATAATAAGTTACAAAAATCGTAATTAATTAAATTTGAAATGCATCTATATTACTTTGACTATTAATCATTAACCTTGGAAATACTTAAGAACGTTTTGGTACTTAATATACATCAGGAGTTTTTAAAATATATTTGAAGCTGTTGAGTTTAAAAATAATACTGACTATTACATCAGTTCGAATCAACCAAGCAAGGTTTTCCTTCTCAAAAAGTTTGTGCATTGGGTCATAAATGATTTTATGTGCTTGCCTCGAAACTTCGTTATAAAAATTTATCTTTATGCTTAAATCGTTAATAGGTAAAATATTTAGAAGTTAAGTTTATTAGTCAATGAAAAAAATGGACTTATCCCAAATCTACAACCTTTGAATATATTTCGTTCATTTAACTTCATTCAAAATTTTGTTAATTACATCTTAAAGTATGGAACGCAAAATATTTGCTTCTGATAAATACGACATTTGTTCAATAATTTCCCAAACGTTAAGCTATAATATTTAAATAAATAACACAAAAAGAAATGAAGTCTGAAACCTTGAATTGCCCGTATATTTTAAATTTGGATCTGACCCCTTTTATTTTCTAAGCACGGCATCAACGTTTATATTCCTTTATGTCATAAGATCAAGTTGATCATACGTCCTTTGTTTTAAAGGAGAGTTCTTTATTTAATGATACCTTTTTGATTTCAGTTTTTCCTACAAAAGCCTGCTTTTGACATTTACTATCTGTTTCGACCTTTTAAGGTATGATTTCTATTCCCTTGGCCTCTTTCGTTTTTTAAAAAGAACCATTTACTTCTGATGACATGTCATAGGGGGAATCGTTGCAAAAAATAAAAAAAAATTTAAAAAAACTAAGAAAAGAAAGAGCGTTATGAAGAAAAATTGATG
>BMAW01051641.1:297247-315807 GCA_019974015.1 Nephila pilipes
GTTTATTATGTATCATAGATACGTTTATCATAGATACGTTTATTATGCATGATAAATACGGAGGAAAATTTCAAAAATCAAAAACTTTGCAGTACAAAAACGTGTAAACTATCTATGTAAAAAATCAATTTAAAACGAATACTGGTATTTAGCATAATACTTTACCTATAACCCAAAACATATAATAATTCTTAATATATTTAAAATATATTCTTAATTTTCGACTATTACATGAAGAATTTTTATTTAAAGTTCAAAACCGAAGCTCACAAAATTAACGTAAGAAACAAACTAATATGAAATTGCAATTTGTCAGCAAAAGTGAAGTTGTACGCATAGCTTTAAGAATAAAAAAAAATCCCTCTTTTTGACCAATAAATATTAGATCTCCCTGTTGCAGGTCAGTATCCGCCAAAATCAGACTTCGGTTTGAACCACTGTCATTCCCAAAAACCTCAAGTTATTTCCTGCCGAAAAAATCACTTTTTGGCTTACGTTGCGAAAATTTCCGGTACACAAAAGAAAATCGTGCTCTCATCTCTTTCTCTATATTCATTTATTTATTTTTCGGATGCGCTGTCCTCTTCTCCAATTTTTCCTCTCTACAACAGCACACCCCTTCGGGAAAGAAAAAAAAAAACAGAAAAAAAATGTCTCCTCTTTCGACTTTTTCTACGGAGTTGTGGAGTGAAGCCAAGAACCGAACACCTTCCGACTATGATAATAATGAAAATAAAAAGAGAAAAAAAAATGTTCTAAAAAATAACAATAACAGAGAGTAGAGAAGAAAGAAAGAAAAAATAAGAAAAAAAATTATACGTCTGAATCTTTGGCCCAGTTATAACATAAATAACAACATAACAAGAGTATGGTTTTCTCCGTTCATTCCCATCCCCATACAACAAAATGCTCTTTCCGGTTAGAAGGACTTTTCTATATATCTATCTCTATACAGCGAGAAATGAAAAAGAAAAAGAAGAAAAGTAGGGGAAAAAAGAAGAAAAATTAAGACGACGGTGCTGTCGTATTACTTCCTATTTTCCTTACATGTGCCATAATCGATCGTCGGGGGACATTTTAAAGCTGACTTCAGCAATTTTTTATTCCTTTTGAGTTCCATAGCGGTGATTCTAGCTTCTATTCCGTATCTGCGCTACGTTCCTCTTTGTGGAACGACAAAGGCAGATACCGGTGTAGCACCTCCACTTCTACTCCAGCAATTTTCTAAAACTGCGCATGCGTCAACCTTCACTTTTGAGCATGATTCCATTGAAGTTTGAAGAAATTGATGATAATTCAATAAGTTAATATCAAATACTTAAATAAAATAATACATTTATAATTATCTAAACTTATTAATTAAGTAGCATATATCAGCCTTCACTATTGAGCTAGGTTTCTCTACAGTTTTAAAATATTGGCGATAATTCAATAACATAACAATTATATAAATAAAGTTTAGATAATTATAAAAATTAACTAAACAAATTTATAATTATCTAAACATTTTAACTGAATTGCATGTGTGAACCTTCATGATTCATAAAGCTCGCAAAATGTTTGAAAAAATTGGCGATAATTCAATAATATGACAATTATATAAAAATTTTACTAAATAATATATCTAAACTTATTAACTGAATGACATGCGTCAGCATTCACTGTGAAATAAGATTTAAATGAAGTTTGAAGAAATTGGCGATAATTCAGTAACATAATAATTACAAATATTTAACAAAATAATATTTTACTTTATAGGTATTAGTGATTTAATTAATGATAAGCTAGAGTGAGAATGCTAAGCTTATTTCCAGTCACTGACCTATTTCTAATGAATGAAAGTCGCGTGAACCTCACTATGTGTAGTTATGATGGTAATCTTTTATTTTTCTAGTTCGACTTTATAACAAAAGTCCTATTCTTTATACAAATAATTCTGTTTTTATGCGATGAATATGTTCCCGAAGAATACGTGTAAAATAATTCGTATAAACAACATATTGCATATGGAAAAAGAGAGCATTAGTTCCTGTTATAAGAAATCAGCAAAAATCATACAAAAAACTTTGTGTTTTTTGTTAGGGTCTTAAACATTTATTTCGCAAAGATTCCACAATATCGTACAGAGTAAATTGTCATTTGAAAAGAAAAAAAATATTATTTCAGTTATAATTAATAAAACTAAGGTCTTAAAACTATATCTTATAATTTATTTCCTTTAATGCAAAATTAATAAATAGCTTTATCACACCCTTTGGTTGGCATGTGACTAAAACGAAAAATAAGATTTTTTTAAAAAAAAACTAAGATTTAATCTTCGGTTCACTCGTTGTCGTAGTTCTTCATGTTGAGAAGAAACCATTTGTTTAAATAGTTTTTTCTTATACTTGTTTTGATATGCCTGAAACGTTTCAGTCAAATCAAAATAAGTGTCGCAGGTGTTTTCTCTTTGAACTCCAAACTCAAAATGCAAACAAAATTTCATATTGAAATTATAATAGTCTTCAATTTCACAGTTATTAAAATAAAATCAAAGCAAATTATCCTTACAGAATTCGGGTCGATCATGTTAAATCGAAATAAGTCATGTAAACTTATTTCTAATTCGTGTTAAATCAAAATCGTGTAAAAACAGAACTCGATGTATTTGATTTGTATCATAGTGTTTCTGTTGTTCAAAATGAAGTTTTATGTTATCCAACTTTACAGCAGGAATAGCATTATTACATATTAAGCATATTATTTTATTTATTGCGTCACGTTTAAAATATTTCAATTCCCTCTGTTTCGGGAGATACCGAAGTTGTCATCAATTCTTCGCTTATTTTTACTATCGCCTGATTTCATTATAAACATATTTAATACAAGTATCTAAGAAAGAAGAGTAACTGTTAAAATAATAAATTTAAAAAAAACAATACTGTTTTCTTGAAAATTAACAGACACAGAATAAACTGGACAAATTAATATACGTAACATAAACAAATTTATTTTCTAAAGGTGGAATATTAAATATTACGCAAACTAAGCAAGGTACTAGAAGTTTAATGGCGTAGAAGGTATTCAATTATCTGCTGCTATATAAAATATTCGTAGCTATTGAGGACGGAAGCTGTGCGTTGATTCAATACAACTAGTAGCAGTTCACTAGCAAATATTATTATTCCTTATCAATAATCTTGCGTTATTAGAAACCTTAAGAATTCCGCTGTAGTGACCCTTCGTGGACCTAATAAAAAATTCACTGCAACCGAGGGTTCAATATATCCAATTTTGTTGAAATTTTGATCGGGCAGCGATATATTCCAATTTTGATAAGGAAAATTACTTGAATACCATCTATTGATTGGCTCCATCTTCTACAGGTTTGATTATTTTTTTATTTTATCCTCAATTGATAAAGTTTTTCTCAGCACGAAATTCATGATTTCTCCAATTTTTTTCAGGGTGCAGCTGAAATAAAAGGATGTGTGTTCAGTCTGAAGCGCTTATATAGATATAAAAAGGAAGGCAACATTAGACGACGTTCTATGATCAATTCTTGAATTGTTCTCATTTTTCAAGGTGTGGTTTTAAAAGTGGGATGTGTCTAATGGGCCAATGTGTTTCTAAAAAATGCGGAATGTCTGGATACTGAGAGAAAAAGAATACTATTTATCGTTTAAAGGGCCGGTGATAGGTTAACAGAAACGGAATGGTGAGTGAAAGAAGGAATTTGAATCAAAATATTAGGAATTGTGTCTTTCGGGATTCTAATACGTATCCCGAATTCTAATACGTATACGTACGTTGAGCCACTTTAAAAAAAATTGGAAAAAGTCTGTGAAAGGGAAGTTTCGGTTCACTATACGTGGACTTTACTTTTCTCATGCGTTCACTATAAGCATGTAACATAACATTAGTTAAATATGAATTCATTTGGAACCAGAGAAACAGTTCATTGTAACCGAGAGTTCAATATATCCCGAGTTCACTGTAGAGAAGTTCGACTACATTTTATTTATTTATTTATTTGTAAAATTTTTATGATATTGAGTGGTTCACAAATATATATATTCGTTCTGAGCTGCGAGATTGATGTGCTTGTGCTTGTACTTGTACTAGAGCCATACTATTAGATTTTATCAACTGACATTTTAGGGCATATTCTTACAAGGTGGCTGACATCTATATAGGTTTTTACTAATTAACTTATGGAACACAAATGTATTTGACGCTTAAAACACAGAAACCCTTATTATCTTACGCGTTGTTATTTACTGGGTTGAGGACTCAAATCATTCAGAGATCTTACTCGTAATTTTATTATTGTGACACCACATCCTAGTGGTAGAGAAAATAAGCATATAAATATTTGTATAATATTATTATTTTAAGAAAAAGGATATGAAAGAAATTTTAAATTAAAGATATTATAGAAATGTAAATACAAAGGAGAAAGAGGTCTGTTCCATCTCTCTTTTAATATTATATTCAATTATTAATATTAAATTAATTTATGTAATCTGCGCATTAAACAAAAATAAATTTAAAAATGAAACCTTATATTAGACTAGTGTTTCTGTTGGAAAGTAGTGATTAATAGATTTTTATTAACGTCACTCTTAAAAGCAACATGAGAATTATTGGCGATGAGTCTGGTAATCTCGAGCTTTGGTCACACAATTGGAAGAGCCACCTTAATCCCAGTAATTTTACTATTTGTTAAGATTTTTTAAGCCTTAACGAATGCTAGCACCATACGTTTCGTAACAATTGTCTGGTGTTGCTCTTTACTTTTTATGCATACAATGTTATAAGTAAGTTTAAATATAGCTTTAATGTAAATACAATAAGCAATTTTCTATATATTATTAATAAACTTATGTAATAAATTTAAATTCTGATATATCTATTGAAAAACAGGAATTTGTCACACATTACGGTAATGTAAGAACTTTGTTTTAACATCATCATGTATTCTTTCTGTTCCTAAACTTTATGCTTGCTCTTAAATCTATCTACAATTATAAATAATTTACATTGTAAGGATTTGTTTTTAATATTATTAAGAGCCATATAGACGCAATTATAATTAGCTGAATACCTTTAACTAGTTTTTATTGATTATTGAAATAAGCTTGATCAAAATAAATTAACAAAGGGAAGCTTTCATTTTATCGTGTCCTCAGTCAAATATTTTAATGGAGAATTTCACTTATATTAATAACTCTAAGTTGTAGGTTTGAGTTAATAGGATCTTATTCAAGTATTATAGGATCTTATTTTTTATAGCAGGATACAAGTCTGGTATATACGTTTAAAATATCTTGTCTCAAAGTTTATTGATTCAAAATAACGATTCTATCAATTTTGCTGATTCCTCCATCTCTTCACTATGCTTCTTATATGATAATGTCAATTTGCATAAGCCCTGGGTATTTCAAAGGCTGGAATATCAAGCACCGTAATAAAGTAGTCCCAGAAGTTAGTAAAAGAGAAAAGAGAATAGAAACCCGTTACAAAGTAATTTTGGTATTTAAGAAAATTATTGCTGGAATTAAAAACATGCGGGGTTATTAGGTGTTTACGACATTTTTAGTTAAATATTTAACATGTTCACGCCAGCGCGTATCAACGGTGGCTCACATTTAGACGTTCCATCAAGCGGCGCATAACACCGGTGGCTTGCACTGATATGTCCTATGAAGCGGTGCGTATCACCATTGCTTCGCACTGATATGCTCCATCAGGCGGCGAGTATAACTGGTGATATGTACTGATATGTCGAATCAGGTCGCGCGTAGCACCGGTAGCTCTCACTTGGATGTCCCATTAGACAGTGCGTACCACCGTACTTGATTGCTTCATCAGATGGAGTATATCACCAACCATTAATTCACTTTGTAAAAAATACTAAATAAATCGATATTTTAAAGCGTATTCATTGTAATAAATAGTAAAAGAGAAATTTTTAGAATTCATAATTTAATTTCTTCAATAAAAATAGGAATATAATACGGGAAATGGATATGTTTACAAAATTTCCTCTAATTAAGATTCCCGTCTACAGGCCATTTTGATTCCATGGACGTAATCTTTATTCTAAGGGAAATCTACTACCTTCCTCAAATTTACACTGTTTTAACTATTTCAATGCAAAGAAGTGCATCCAAAAGAACAAAAACTAATGAAGATTTCTACGGAATTATATTTTTTTATCCTATTTTTAAAAATATTTTTACCCCTATTTTAATTATTTGTTTTTGGAGGTTTTTTTTTCGGTTTTTAAAGTATCCGTACATATTTCAAGAAAATTTTTTGAAATACATTGATATTTGATATCAAAATACTTTTAATGCTACAATATAACCTAAAACTATTAAAAACGCATTTAATGATCTACTTTTAATTCAAAAAAAAAAAAATTGGAGTGGAAAACATGGCGAAAATAGTACATAAATTATTATCGGAATAACGTTCATAACTCAAAAGTAAACAAAAATATCATTGTTCTGTAAATTTTATCTTATTCATCATAACATATTTTGAGGCTGGTACTACTTTCATGATGAAAATCATATTACTACAATTTTTATAGTGTTTCTAGTCAAATAACAATGAAAAATCAAAAAAAAAAAATTATTACAATACATGGTTTTCACCTTTGTTACTAAAAACATATCAATTTTACAACCATGAAAGTAACATGAGTTCTTAAACACTATATAAAGAAGATACTCGCGAAGTTTAAATTAATTTGGTCCATAACTGTTTCTGATATCTACGTTGCCATTTGTGAATATGTCGAGAAAACTCATTTTGAGAAAAATCAAAAACAAACTTTCAAATGCAAAATTCAAATACTATTAGAAAGAGAAAAGTTTAAATTATAAACTGACATTAAAATTAGAAAATCGAAAATTTTGACAAAAATGACGTTTCAAAGGTGTACGGGTACCCTATAAAATATTGTAAAATGGGAGAGAAAATGTAATTCCGCAAAAATCTTCATTAATTTTTGCTGTTTTGATGCACTTTTTTACATTTAAATAAGTTAAGTAGTATAGATTTGGGGATGGTAGTATATATTCCATAGGATTAACATTAAGTCTATGAAATTAAATTGACCGATAGAAGGAGCTTTAAGGCTGAGATCCGTTGCGACTAATAAGTCGTAAGCTGTCTTTATACTTTTCAACACTATTTTCAATGAAATGGATTATACAAAAGTGTATTAAAACACATATTTTCAATCTATGTATGCTTAACTACTGTACATGATGTAGAAAATAATACAATATGTACTTTATTGCGCTGGCATCAACTTCAGTGATTTTTTTTGGACCCAAGCAATGAGTTATTTTACTCTATTTATTATTTTCATTCATTTATTTCTGTGGTCATAAATACTAAGGATCATAAGGCGCCAAAGTCGTTGAGAAGAAAGTGTATTTAAATTCCTCTTACTTTTCATGCACTTTCATGCTCGTGTAAGTTTTTATTTTGCAATATATAAACTTCACGGATATTGTTCCGCATAATATTGAATTACATAGAAAGATTATATAAAAAAAACCTTTTTCCATTATTTTTAGAATAAAAACTTACATTTTTCAAACTCATATTTTGAATTAAATTGAAATAAAATAATAAAATACAGTAGGATTAACACACACAAAAGCGGGAAATAGCTTAGAGACTTCAAGCCAATAATTATATTATAATTTCGAACCTTTTCTGAAAATCGCATTTTAATATAATTTCCGTTTTTTTTTAAAATTCTGAGTAATCTTTACAATACGTCTGAGCCATTGTCTGATAACTGAAAAGAATTGACAAGCACAATGTTTCGAGGCAAAAGATTCTGAAGGAAACTGTTGCAACAAAAAATCAATGACGTTCGAAAAAATCAATTAATAATTTCGAAGTCTTATTTTTCGACAGTATTTTCAATGCGTCTGGACAAAATGTCTGAGGACAACAAAGCAATGACAGTATAAGACTTTTGAGGCACAGAATTGTGAAGGAAAATCGACACCTTTATCACGAAAAGGGAAAAATTACAATTTCTCATCAATAATTTTTCATTTTTGTAACGTAAAATGAGTCATAAACCAAAATTTTACTCTAATTTTATATTTAAAACTCCTTCGTTAAGGTATATCAAATTTACAAAAAAATATAATTGCAAATAGTCAAAAAATATTGACTTTTAATCTATTAATATGTATTTCCGAATTTTTTTTTTCCAATTGAAAATTATAAATGTTGGAATCCATTACCCCGTCATTAACTAATTTATTATTTTTTTTTCACAAATGATATCAAAAAATGTTGTCACCTTTTCTATTGCGTATTTTAATTCGTTTTACAATTTTAAGTTTATTTTATATTTTAAAATATAATACATTATTATTTATAAAAAGAAATGTTTCTGAAAATAATATTTGTGACAATTTTAATCCCTTTGTGAATAACTTTTTTATTGCTAGTCAACAGGAATGGCCAAACTTTTGGATACTATGAGATAATTTTTTGACAGTCGAGTTTAGAAGCACGATATAACTGGAGCTGTGTTTGTACCGACTTACGTTCATGGTTAGTGGATGGTAAATGGAGATAAGGTTAGAATCTTAATCAAGTAGTGCAGGAAAGGAATAACTTAGTTACGTAGTTAAATTAACTAATTTACGCCAGTTTAATGAAGCACCGATGTACAACAGTCTGAAATGATAACCTTTTTACGAGAGGTTGATCGTTTCCAGATGGTGCAACAGCTGCCAGAGATTCTCGTTTGGTGAACACTTTGAACTCTCCCTATATCTCTGCTTCAAAACTCGATATCACAATGTCTCACTCAGAACCATTTGAACCAAATGTAATCATCCAATGCGTCATAGTTTAGTCACCCCTGAAGTAAAACAAAGTCTTTCTCGTAAGTTGTGTTTTCTTCCCACTTGAGTGTCGAACAGGGAAGTTGAATTTACAGTTGTGATTAAAAGACATTTTCATTATAATTATTTTCGATAAAATTGCATATACTTTTAATAAAAATTACTTATAAAATACAATTTTACATTCACAAAAATTAACTTATGTGATTAATTTGATTTTAAAAACAGTAAAGATAGGTTCAATACAGTGAAAGTGATTAAGAAAGAAGTTTGCTCATATGCCACGTGGGCGAAACAGCTAAACAACCCAGCCTACGCACGTACCATATTGCCTATGTATTACCCAAACTTTCTATCACACGTAATCAATAACACATCACTCTATTCTTTCTTTCCCACCTATTCATCATCAGAAACTAATGGTGGTGAAATAAGTGAAACCGTACATTTAGATGCTATATAAAGCCTTCAAATACTTGATTTCTCTCTTACGAAAATGAGGTCCTTTTTAAAGATAAGAGTTATAATTAAGCACTTCTTTTGAAAGGGAAACCCCAATAGTGGTCTACCAGAGACTTATATTAATTGTGGAACATAATGCCTTATAGACAGTCTGGTGAAACCTCACCTATCCATATTTTCTTTCCTAACATTCTTTTCTTATATTGCCTCGTGTTAGACGTATAAATTTCGCAACTAGCATTAATTTATTGGACTGAAGTCTTACAGTGTTCTCATTTTTCTTTGTAGTATGATTTCTCAAGATATGTTTTCACTAACGCTGTTTTGTAGAAATACTTGATTTTATGCTTTAATTAACTTTTGGTAATACGTGGGCAAATACATTAACTAACTTTATCATCGTAAGAAGACACAGTTACATGTGAATAATTTTTTTAACTAAATATCTGTTAAAATGTCAGTATTCAACATATTTGAACATGCTAAAATAGGCTTTCGACGGAAAAAAGCACTTCAAAATTTAAAACAGTTATTATTCATAATTTAAATTATATATATATATATATATATATATATATATATATATATATATATATATATGTAATAGTTTAACTTTTAATTCAATAATTACCTAAATAATAAATTAACTTTCTATTCTATCTCTCATTCCCTAATACAAAAGTAAAGAGTTCGATTTCTTCCTGATCCCCTTTAAAGAAACTTGTCCTATAATTTAATTACATCACGCGCTCTTGAAAGGATTAATTCCATAGCAAACTAATTATAAATCTGTCAACAACAATCCTTTTTCCCTATCTACTATATTTCCTGGAATCCCCTTATTCTTACCACGTTAACATGACGTTTTGATGGGAATTTTCCTAGTATATAAACAAAACGCAACGAAAACGCTCTCTCTTTCATACTGCGCTTGCTCTTATTCATACAACTGTTCTTCTCTTCTTACTTAAATGATGTAACCAACTACCTATTAATGGTCTCTCTCTGGCTTTAAATAAAAGTGAAAATTCAATACGCCTCGACTGTATCTGATATTATGTTACTTTACAAAAAGTCGATAGAATAATGTTTACATATATATATATATATATATATATATATATATATATATATGTATTAACAATTTTAAAAATATGATCGTCATGAAAAATTAAAATTCATATACTTAGGAAACTCATACAGTTACAGTAAGGTTATAATTTTTTCCAATATTTTGATATCTTAGAGTATTGTGTTCCCTTTATTCAATTAGAATATAGTTATTTGTATTTGATGAGTTAATATATATTCAAGGATGTAATACCAAAATCCTTAAATGTTAACAATAATGTATTAGTACAAATTATATGTATTGTATTTTAAAGTGAAATACATTACCGAAGAGCAAAACGTTCATTTTGATATAATCAAGTAAATAGTAAATTACTTCTCTAATATTTTTCAAATATGTCTACTAAGTAATTAAATCTGTCTCTATAATTGCTCATTTAATTCTTAAAAATAGAACATTTTGCATGTTTTATCTTACCAGATTTATAAATAAATAAATCAAGAGTACTGTGCAACCATTTTTTAAATTTTTAATTTTTTTAAAATTCCCTTTTGATTCGTATTTCTAGCTATCAAAATTTATCTATCCTAACAAATATTTGTTCTTAACATGGATTACCACATATATTCGTATAGTAATGCAAACTAAATATATCATGAATGTCTTTATAATAATGATATATCTTGAATGTATGGACTTCTAATATAAAGACTGTAAAAGAATGACATACAGATATAAAAACCAAATTTTTGAAAAAGAACATGCAATTTTGAAAAGGTATCGTATGCTTTTATCTATTGATATCAGTAAAAGTTATTTAAATCAGACAATTTTTCGATCATTTAATGATAGGGGGAGGAGAATTGTGTTAGGAGAATTGGTATTTTTCATTGACTTTTCTTTCGAATTGCATTGAATTTTTATATAAGAAATTTTTTTCTGAAAATTTCTCTATACAATTTAAATTTTGTATGAAAACCATACAATGAAGTAATGATATTTTGTTGTATAGAATCATGTAAGATGTTTTGTTATATTGATATATTATCTAAGTATTTCATAATTTTTTTTAAAAAAATTTAATGTTATTAAATAGGCATCTTTGGAAAAAAATCGTAGCATAATTCTCAATTTTCCTCTTCTCATTTTATTAAAAAAAAATCTATGCTTTGAATTTAATCGTTTGTGTCTAAATATCAGTAAAGGTTTTATGAAAAAAGTATTTTTAAGCTTTCAAAAAACGCAAGGAACCTTACGAAAAAAGAGAAAGATTACTAACGATTAAAAATGTATTTTAATATCTTTCGAAAAAACTTTCGTATTTCTTATATACCTATTTTAATCACTACTCTTGCAAGATTTCATACAAATTTCATTAATCAATAACAGGAACTGAAAATTTCATTTTTCAGTAATGAAGCAAAAATTACAACTCTTATCATTTAGCTTTCCTTTATCTAATAATTACAAATTTAATTTATGTAATGATAGTCAATTTGTTTTCGCTTAAAATCCTCAGAAATGTTTTCGTAAACAAAACTTGTTTACGAAAACATTTCTGGCGAATCTAAGCTAATAAAGCCACTTGTCTCGTAATTTCACGTCTCTCCAATAAAAAATTCATGCTATTCATTCTCAATTAGATCATTTCACTCCCATCTGATTCTTCAAACCTTATTCTTTATCTACCAAATGACGATCTCAGCCAATCATCATTAATCATTACCATCAAGGCTCCCTCCCATTACAATGGCGAATCAAATATAGTAAGCCAAACATAGAAACATTCAATTCTGGCGACCTACTCACACCACACAATAACGAGACGTTATAAGAGAAACAGCCTTCCTCCCACCACACACAAAACAGCACATCCAATCAGACAGAGGCATAAAAAAGGAAGACATCATGGTCTGTCAGGACCAATAAGGCTAAGGGAATAATAAATAAAAAATAATCAGTCAAACAAAGTCTTTAGTACAATCAACCTAATTGGCTATTCCATCCGGATTTCTTCTTTCCATTTGGAGTTGATGCAAGTGTATGAGTTGGTCCATCTTGACGTGGCCTCGGGTGACATCTCGGGTGACAGGACGGGACCCACCCTTTTCTGCCCGAAGGGAAAGCCTGAAGGGAAAGGAGGGTGTGTATAATCAATGAAAAAGGGGACCGGAGGGGTTCTCGGCTCTAATTAATGAGTCAGGGGAACGGAGCAATCAATTGCTATGGTGATGAGATTTCTGCGATGATATGTGGGTGAAAAAATCGGCGTGGGGGGTGTAAGCACGGTCATTGTAATGGATCATTTTTGTGTAACGTAACGTGTGACATGTTTTTAAAAGTGTTACGTGTTAATGAAAGTTTTCGGTTGTTGAAGGTGGATGGAAAGATATTAAGTGGTGTGTATGTATTGGAGATAGATTGGATTTGTTCTTTATCTTGAATGTAGCAGTTTTTCTTCCAGAAAGAAATTAAACAGAATTATTTTTGATATACGTGATATGAATGAAGAGAAACGAGTGGTTGGAATTGATTACTTTAAGTATTCCAAGAGAGATAACCGAATCGCACGATTAAATTCGCTGCAGAAAATGTTTTGTTTATTTACGAGTATAATTAATTATTTTTAGCTACAAAAGTTTTAAACATTAGTTTTGTAAAAGAGAATACATTCAATTTGTACAAATTACATAAAAAAAATATTTGTGTGTGTGTTTACCTCATTTCCTTCTTAAATATTAATAATGTTTTTTGTTCTCATTTAGAAGAACAAAAGTTAAACATAATCAGTTTAAGAAAAATCGCTGGAATTTTTAATTAATTAAATACATAATGATTAATTAAATGATCTGAATTATTAATAAAGTTAGTTCATTTAAACATATCGTACATAACTGGTTCTCATTCTGTTGATTGAACTAACGTATAAATATCTAAATAATTCGATCTAGGTCTTAAAAAAAATAATAACATTAATGATCGACAAGTCCAGGTTTGCGGCACAAGAGCCATTGGCTAAATGTACCAAACAATTGTTGCATTCTGTCAGAAAGAAAAAGTAAAAAAATTGGATGACAAGAAGAGTCGAAAATGAAAGATCGCTAAGTATCCCTAGGTAGATTTACATGTTTACCTAAAGACTATGACCATTATTGTTGTTGAAAATCATACTTTGAAGTAATACGAGGGCTGTTGCGACAGGCTTCAGGTAATTTCGAACCTCTTGCAAGTGACAGGGGATAACACTGACTAGTAACCATCTCAAATTCTCCCATCAAACCAGCGGGAGGCATTGGGATCTTAAACCTTGATTCAATGTGAAAGTGCGTCGGTTCTACTACACGATGGGCATTTAGGGGCATCAGATCTCGAATAGTGACTTGACGAAACAATGTAGCCGCGAAGACTACGGTAATCTTGACTGCTAGGCTACAGCGGCTACAATTACGGGTATTAAAATCTATGAGACAGGAAAAGTCCATAAAGTATTTCAAGATTATGATTTCCGTATGAATTTGTAAAAAAAAAAAAAGGTAAGATCCTGAGGCATTGTGCAGAAATTTATAGCTTTGAAAAAAATTTAAGTACAATGAGCATTTCATTTCTTATGGCCTTTGCCATCTTTAATTACGAAGGTAATTCATACAAAATCTAGAATAATATTTATCATAAACAGACAATTATATTAGCTATGACGTAGCAAAAATCTCAAAACGTTGCTTGGTTTTATTTATGTCGCACTGGATGTGACATGAAGTCTATTGAGAAAAGGTCTCTAGGTTTTGAACTTCGTTCAAGTAACAGATGAACTTTAGCTGACACCTGTCTCCCTAACTTCCCACTACGCCAACGGGTGGACTTTGAGCACTCGACGGTTTTGTGCATCAGCCCCACTACACGGTGGATCTTTGTGGCATCAAGGTTCGAACCCACGACTCAGCGCAAACCACCGTCCGATGTCCCTTACCATACGCACTATGATACCACAACCACTAGAATAGAAAATGGAAAGTTGCTATCTACAGGATCTTTCAGAAGAAGAATTGAAGAATTTATGATTTTTACGAACTTTAGGGATACATATTATACAAAACTACCATACTTTTATTATACTTATGCACAATACAAACGATACAATCAAGTAAACTTAAGTAACACATCAATCAATAACTCCCGAGACTAACCCAGAGATGACGCTCGTAGTAAACCAGTAACCAGGTCTTTCTAGAGTACGAACCTTTGCTTGAAACGTGTCAAAACGTTAAGTCGATCGGACCAGAAACAGCTGAGTTATCGAGGTTGGAGTAAAGTCGTTTTGTAGTTTGTTTAAAAAATGGAAAATACCGAGTTTCGTGTTCTGATAAAACATTGTTTTTTAATGGGTAAAAACACCGTGCAAGCGAAACAATGGATTGAAAAATGTTACCCGGACTCTTGTCCATCAAAAGCAGCGATTTGTCGGTGGTTTGCCGAGTTGAAACGTGGTCGTACCGACACAAATGACGCGGAACGCTCGGGTAGACCTGTGGAAGCCGTTACACCGGAAAATGTGAGTGAAGTGACAAAAATTATAATGAAAGATCGTAAAGTGAACCTTCGTGAGATTGCTGAGATGACACATATATCATATGGAAGTGTATTTACTGAAAAAGGTTTTTTTCAAGTGGGTGCCGCGATTGCTTTCGATGGAACAAAAACAGCAACGAGTCGATGATTCAGAAAGCTGTTTATCGCTATTTACTCGCAACAAAAAAGATTTCTTGCGGAAAAAAAAAAGAAAGAAAAAAAAGGGGGGGGGGAAAGATTTGGAAAAGCGTTGGAACGATTGTATCACCCTAAAAGGTGATTAACAAAAGGTGTTATGTTGATGAATAAAAAAAAAATTTGCAAAAAAAATGTTGTTTTCAATGTTAGTCTCGGGAGTTAATGATTGATGTGTTATTTAAGTAAAATGTTTAATCTCCCCATATTATCAAAAGCACATTTGCAAATAATATCAAAAATCAGGGTTTTTTTTTATGAAATAAAGATTATAATTATGTTATTCATTTATAAAGGCATACAATTTTATATAAATCAGTTTGTTAAAATTTTGTTTCATTTTATTTGATAAGGCGTTCGCATATTATATAAAACGTTCAAAGATTTCAGAAGATGTTACAATTACAAAGCAATTCATTTTAAATGTAATGTCGTTAATTGTACATTATCAAACACGTCTTCAACTTAGAGTAGGCGTCCTTACATGTTAATACCTTCGCAACGCACAAATAATATTAACTACGTTTGAACATCGAGTTTAAGTCCAGCAACGTTCGCTAAAGACGGTTCAACACGCTACATGCTTTGTCAAAGTTAGTTAGTGTGCTGTGTACCTCTCTTGTGCAACTTACCTCATTACACTTAACATCCTCGTCTCAGAGATTTCGTAGCAATCAAAGCAAAAGGACTGCACTTTTGTCTAGTAATGAAAGAGCCGAGAGGGGAATTTAATTACTTCCTTCGTCACAGCATTCCAGAAACATTCTTGTTACTTATTGCAACTATCTGCACGAGGTTCCCAGAGAACGTGGCGAAGGGATATTGGATTTCCAAACGTGGAATCGTGTGCAATTACGGAACACCATTGAAGAGAAAATAATCCTGTTTATCTTATTTGATGGCATCGGTAATTTGATACTAGGGATGGGAACCGGAACAAATATGACGAGCATGTCGATGTTCGGAAATATACACTGACTGAGCCACAAAGATAGATGAAGTTCGGAGTAATTGCAATTTTTTGCAATGTGGATTAGAAAGTAATATTGCCTACGGAATATAATAATAATATCGTCAAATGGCTACAGCAAAATGTGAGACACGTTCTGTCGATACTTGGAAGTGTACACTGAATGAGCTATAAAGATAAATTCGAAGCAGTTGCGATTTTTTTTTAAAGGGACTTAGTACCTATGCACCTTCAAAAATTCGATTTTTCAAATTTGATTTTACAAAATAGTACTGAATGTTAGGAGCATTTTAAAACAAACCGCGTCAAAATCCGACAATTATTACGCTCTGTGCAACAAAAAATGTAAATGTCTAAAGTGGCTTGTTCTATGTAATGCAATGTAAACAAACTTCTTTTTCTCAGTTTGTTATTTTCACACTTTCCCACAGGATTAAAAAAAAATATTTTGTATGTAGAGCTTTAAAATTTCACATGAGTGTTGTACTGGTAAATCTTTATTCTGTGAATCTCAATTTTGTTAATATGATGATTAGATTTTATTTTATAGCATGATACATGAAAAAAAAGTTACTAAATACAAACTTGATAACTTTTTTAATTTTTCAATTTTTTTAATGTAAGATAAATTTAAAATTTGAGGTTTACAGAATAAGGTCATTATTTAGCTTTAACTTGGTATAAGAATAATGGCTTTACTGTACACCTTTCAAATGTTATCTTGTGGGTAACGTAAGGTAAGCTAATTTATTTTTCAAATTTTTGTACGCATATTTCATGTTGTATAAGAACATATATTAATTTAATAGCAAAACTTGAGCCAATATTTTAAACTATGCACTTTATTACACAAACTGGCAAAGTTTCATATTGAAATGAGCAAAAATTGTTGTTTTATGAAGAATCGAAAAAAGTTTGTCAAAATGTTCCACTTTTGATTTCGTAAGGTACTAAGTTTCCTTAAAAATTGGTTTAGAAAGTAGTATCATGCGTGAAGTTTAGTTATATTATTGTCAGAAAGCTATCACAAAATGTTTGACGCTTATCTAGATACATGATATTTTCACTGACTGGGCCGCTAAATATATTAAATTCGGAGTAATTGCAATTTCTTACAATTTGGATTAGAAAATATTGTTATGCTCGAAGTTTATTTAATAGTATCGTCAAAAAGCTATGAAAAAAAGTATGATACGTATGTTGATTCTTGGAAGTATTCAACTGACTCTACCATTATCATAATTCCAAAAAAGTTGTAACGTCTAAGAAACAATTGTAATTGTTTTAGTTTAGAAAGAAATAATATGAGTGAATATTAATAATAATATCAACAGAAAACTATTATAAAATATATGAAGCGTATACAGAAACATAGAAATATGCACTGACTCTATCACAGATAAATTCTCAGTAGTTGCAATTTTTTTGAAGATTTGGATTAGAACGTAATATTAAGCGTGATGTCTATATGTATGATAATAATAATATTGTTACAGAAAGGTATTGTAATATGCTTGCGTATATGTAAATAACAATAAGGAACATAGTTCTGAGATTTTCGTGATTGATTCAATGATTTTTGAAAATATTTACCAGTTCTAGATTATTCTATAAATTCTTGTAGATTTATCATTAAAGTATTAATTATATCTGAAATAGTTAGATGATTAAAAATATTCTGTGACCCGTTTTCAAATGTTCAATGATAAACTATATTTGATAGTTATATTTTTCTGGTTAACGATAACTTTGGGTACATCTCATTTATTGAACAATTTGAGTATTTATTAGTTTTGTTGACTTAGATCGAAGCAAGATTCAGAGCATATAAAGGTTGATACACAATATAATTATTAAATAAAGCAAACTGATGGGATTGATAAATGAGAGAGCTTTTTATTCGTTGACATTAATTTCATATCGTTTTACGCTGAGATTGAATAATATCGTATAAGACACGTGGAAGTGATGTGAGAAATGTAACATTTAGAAATATGATTCTAAATCTAAGCCTTGTTTAAAGAAATTTGCTAAACAGCTTTATTTTTAAAAATAAATTATAGTACGTATTAACGAAAATAGAAAGAGAAACATAATATTTTTTTTATAAAAAAATAACTATGGTATTATATTATATTTAAAATAGTATCGATATATTTAATTTGTTAAATTCAAATTCTTTATCACATTTTGACTTATAAACTGATTTGAATAAACACTGGTCGAATATTAATTTTTCAATTAACTTAATGTTACAAAAAAAAAGCTTTTAATTATCTTTAGAAACAAAATATAGTTTAAAATTTCTGATTCGTTACAAATGAAGGATAAATTATTCATTTCTCTTTTACCGACTTATAAGACGTAAGAACCTAGTCCTGGGTTTAATCTATGTACCAGATTAAAAATTCCGTAAATG
>BMAW01051641.1:315817-371531 GCA_019974015.1 Nephila pilipes
TAATAACAAAGAACGTTATGAAGTATAATAAAAACACATTCTCAGAACAAAAGGAAATATAAAAAACATATCAGAAACAAATATTACGAACTTATTGAAAACGGGAAAAAAACACATTACTTACTTTAAGTGCATGAAAAAAATAATAAAAGGGAACAGAAAGCCTTCCGCACATACATTCCAACAACTTAATTTTCTAAAACTGGTATTACAACCAGAACATGTAGTTCGATATTCTCCATTAACCAAATGATGCATAAGCTAATAAAAGACAATAAATTTTTTTCTACATTTCAGCATTAGTATAAAAATTATCTCAAGCGAACCAACATACCGCAACGTCTATCGTTTTGATGCATTGAGTTGTACCTTGTCAGTAACTGGCTACGTTAAATCCAGAAGAACCATGTTAACATGAAACTTTATCTTGTAGTAACGTATTCCCTGCGCGCAACGTTACTGACGGGTTGGTCCCAGCAGTGCTAGTGCTAAACATTGTGCTCTACAGTTTTTCGTGGTTGTGTATTTTTTTTTTATTATTATTAATTTTTATATGGTCTTTTTTTATTACTTCTTTTTCTCTTTCTGCTTGGATCTTGTGTTTTATCTTGGCTCTGTGCCACTTTGCCCAGTGGAGGTAGTGCATAGATCATGTCTCAGAGGACCCTTTCATGTCAAACTTGTCCTTTTTACTACCGTGTTTGGCCACAACCCACGGTCACAGCGGAGTATTAGGAGAATTAATTTTCATCAGGCGAGTTATCGCGCAATGTCATTGCCAATTTGATAGTGGGAGGCATATTTTTGTCTTAGGGAAGGTTTTGAGTAGGATTGTTTCGACTGGTCAAAAAAAGTGCCGTTAGATTGGAATTGAAATGATTATCGTGACGCCTCTGAAACAAGTTCTTTTCCAGAAAAAGCCCCTCCTACTTTAAATTTTGCTTAACATTTTCCCTTTACTTCTAAAATCACGCTTCATTTGCATTTTTGCTAAATTATTTTATTTATGATAAAATATTTCAATTACTTTGTTTCAAATAATATATTCCTGTTGGTTTTCCTTTTAAATTTATAACGATATAAGAATTTTTATTATCAAGTTTCATGCAATAATCTTTTTATTTATCTCTTGTTGATTAGAAGTAAAATTTTAGGAGTTGAATTGATTTAATTATCAATTTATTTCGCACTTCCATTAATTTAAGGGGAGTCGGAACCTCCTATACCGATAATGTTAAATTGGCTGTTTTCGATGTACCTTTTCTCAAAATCTATTATAGATACAAGTTTGAAATTTTTTACACAAGTAAAATACATCTGTCTTATAATACTGAAATGAGCTTTTTGTAAAAAATTGAAAAATGTATTTTTTGCAAATTTTTTTATATGAAAAAAGAGTGAAATTTGACAATGTTTGATATAATATTTTGTAAATTGATAAAAAATTAAAAATTAGCTAAAAGCTCATTTCAGTATATATTAGCAAGCATTATGAACATGTCCTACAAAAATTACACATATATGAACAGTAGTTTCTTAGAAAAGGTACATCGAACATGAAAAATTCACATTTTGAGATAAATGAGTTTTAACGTAAAAGTACTTACCTATCAAAACATTCCTGCCCCATACTCTAAATTATCCACATTTTTTTTTATTTTATCATCCTCTCTTTTCCTTTTGAGCCTTTTTTCCTTTCTAACATCTTTTGTTTTTTGTAAACAAGAATATCGAGCTTTTAACAGCCTCTCTTTGTCGAGACGTTTCATTGCCTGTATCGTATAGTCACCAGGCTCAATGTTCAATTTTCTCAAAATTTGTAGTTTTGATACATTACCTATATTGAACGAAGATACAGCATCATACGTACCTAAAGAGAGGGCTTCTATATGTACAAAAGTTTTCTTTGGTACACGAGACCATATAACATTATTTACACTTTCATTTGGGTTTTGGGTACAGCCATGCAAACACTTTTTCAATAGTTCTGGATTGGATAAATCCCTAAAAATGGGTCGCATAGCCTCCACAACAGCAACAGGTAAACTGTTTTTATGATGATAGGTTTCCCCAAGCAACTCTGCCTTTCTAAACTTGCACCATGTATCGGCATCTGATGGGCAAAATCCATGCTGAGGTTTTTCATCAGTCGACAGTTTGTGTAAAAATATTGCCCACACGGCTTGTCGCATATCTTTTACACTGGACAAATTTCTTCGAATGGCTAGACCGTAATAGGTTTGTAGACGATCAATTTCTGCCTCTGTCAGCCTGTTTTTGCCAGACAAAGGTTTACCGTCTGAAAGCTTTTGACCTCTCATCTTTGCTTTCAAGCGCCGAAGACGTGTCCCCATTCTCTTCATTACATGTCCAAGACATTCTAATTTTGTCACTGCACACTCGTTCCCATACACATTGTTCTCTACAATGGAATCATATGCTTTCGAATCTCCATCACCTAAGTATCTTGTGTATCGAACGTTGTACTTCGATTCAGAACGGCGAAAAATTGATAGAGCACCTGTCACCTCCATTTTGCCACTATAACCAACAAAATTTCTTTTACAGTTTTGAAGATGCTTAGTTTTGTTCGGACAAATACAATGTTTGGATAATATTTCCACATCAATTACTTTACCTGTATCCACACTTGTAACTGTCACTACACCATTCTTCGAAGAAAAGCCTCGTTTCTGCCAGCTACCATCAACCGCAACAGCAATGTCTCTTCCTCCTTCATTTTCTTCAACAGCTTCATGAACTGCTTCTGCCATACTTTCTTCGCAAGTTTCTCTAGCTGCTTGCAGTAAATTATTATTAAATTTTGTAAATTTTGTAGGTGGTGGTGGAAGATTCATAATACCGCAAAACATTACTGCAGATTCAGCCCCTTTCCCTATGCATCGCATGGCATAAACTAACCTATTATTGACTTCAAAATTATTGTCACACTGCTTAGAATTATAAAAAGTATATTTATAATCACAAGAAGGACATTTTATATCAAACTGAACAGCTTCACCACAGTTGTTTTCATGTTGTAACAATCTAATTCCTTGTTTACCACACTTTAAACATTTTACAGCTTCAAAAAGTGCATAGGCTAAAAGATTGATATCCATAATGACATTCCTAAAACCAGAATAAGTATCATTCGAATATGATGTATCCATATTTTTGACCTTCTTTTCACTGGAAGATACATTTATTTCTTCCTTGGAATGTTTTGCTACATCACTATTTCCTATAGAAGAGTCATTACTTTCACATCTGCCTTTGTTAAAATGTCCTTTCCTTTTTTTAAAAATTCTTGTCTTTGATCTAGGCATGATAAAATCGCTTGAAAACAACAATTTAAAATAATTTAGCTATGTGTTTTGATACAAACACTAACTAAAAAGAACAACAAATATTTGCAATAATTCAGTTATATGTTTTGAAACAAACACTAACTAAAATGAACAAGCTCGTAGTAGTCGAACTAAAACGTGCTTATGCAAGTATAAACAAATATCTATCAGTCACAGATACAGTGAAACTTCTTAAGAGCAAATGCAAATAAAAGAAAGGCTCATTTATAACGAAAGTTTAAAAAAATTCATTTAGAGTAGCACATAGTATTATCGTCCAAAAATGAAGTGCGTTGTTTACATTTTTTGGCCCTTTAAATGGGCGTGGCCCCGTTTCAATGCTTATTTAAAACTAAGTTTTTGAAGCTTCTAATTATCGTAGAGATAAAAATAAGGTATCTTTAGAAAGGTGAAAAGCTATACAATTTGGAAATAAAAAAATCTCAAATCATGATTTTTTGAAAAATTTGACGTTCCGACACCCCTTAAATTGATTTAATATTCAAGAGGATGCCATATTTTAGATATATAGTATTAGTTTTCAAAAGTTAATTGACTCAAATTCTTCATTATAAACTCTCTTCTGAATTGAAGAAGTTTTCTAGTTGTAGAAAAGGAATGTGAAAGAGAGAGAGAAGAGAGGGGAGTAGGCAGTAGGGTTTGTTGGCGCAAGAGCCAAATCTGGTTGAATTGCGCCAAACATTTGTTTAAAATACCACCTCTATAAGATAAAATAATAGATAAAATACAATATTGCAGAAAAGAGAAGGTGTATGCTTAGGAATTTATGGTACTCTTTCTATGGATACGTTCCATTATTTTGTCCTAATGTATATATATTTTCAAAAAAAAATTATCACAGACTCTTTTAACTTATACGTAAATGGGATTTAAATAATTTGTTTGCAGCTCTTGAGTTTTAATCTCAATTCCACCAACAATATACAGGCAGAATCTCTTTCAAGTCAAACTAGGCCATGAAATATTTGCTTTGTATGGGTAGAAAAGATAGGGTGGAAGCTAAAAGAATGAAAAATCATATAAGGTGTTACTTGGCTAGGATTTATTAAATGAAGAGCATGATCCTTTGTCACAAAAGTAGAAAAGATTTAAGGCAACGTTAAATTAAAAAAAATAAATAGATAAACGAATGCATGTATATGCCTTATTCTGATATACTATTGTGTTCAGAAAATATCCATTAATAATTTTTCATGCTTATGTAAATGACGTAGGGGATTCTAATGCACCTGTGTGAACATTTTCTTACCTACAGTTAATCTCCGCCAAACCACCAATGAGCGAGAAATAAGAGCAAACGACTTCGGGGTTTCATTTTTGACAAAATAACAGAAGCACTTGAACAACTCTAGTTCATTACATTTTACTTGAAGCTTTGATTTTTCCCAAGTAAAAATTAACTAGAAATTAATTTACTAAAAACAATAGATTTAAATGTAGAAAGACTGCGTTGGAATATCACTCTGAACAGAATAGCTCTTTCGCTGCAACGCAAATGCTCCATTGAAGTGTTGCAGCGCTGTTTCCGACAGTGACAGAATCTTTTAGTGGAGCATTTGAATACGAGTACTTTTTATGAATAAAAGGCGAATATTTTTAACACACCATAGTATATATGTAAATGCACCACATTTCAAAGAGCTGGAAAATTAATACCCAAGAAAAAATTTATTTTCAGACATTTATATAAAATATTTAGAAGATAAAAATAAGAAGATAATATTCTAGAGATAACTGTCGGAGTTTTTTCTTATCTCATACCTTTTGACCAAAGAAAATGGCCAAAAGTATTACATTTCGGCTTCTAGTTGCTGTAGACTACTTTAAATGATAGAATAACTAGAGAATACTACCTACACTAATTTATAATAATTAATGTAAAATATTATAATTGATATTTATATTAAAATAAAGCACTTGTCGCACTTACATTTGCTATGCAAATATAACATATTTTACATTGCTAGTGGTGTGCTGGAAAAAGTGTTGCAATGTCCTGAACACGAAGTTTTAGTCGAGTGTTTAGTAGATCTTTGATGTCCCTTCCCTATGGAAATTTTGCGTGGAATGAAATCGGCCACACCTCTTCTAAAACCACGCGGTATAATCTTTTCTTTTGTTTGATAGCTGAATTTATAATCTTCTCTATTGGTCACTGAACACCTTAACAGGAAAAGGAAACATCAGTTGCATTTTGTGAGGGATTGTTTTTGATTCCTAGGAGATCGAACTCTTTGATATCAAGACTTGACTGTTCATGTAAAAAAGAAATGTATCTTAATCTTTCGCGAGTCTAGTTTTCTTTGATGAGAAACTTGTTTGGATGTAAAAGAATCCATTGACGAATTAGTTAAATGTTGTCTCAGCAACATATTTATACAGTAAAACATCCAAAAAGCTTTTTTTCCAAACACAAAGCAAAAATTCAAGTAATTTCCCCATTGCCACTTTTCGTGGTACTGAACCAAAGGAGAAGGATTTCCCGTCAGAAATAGTTATAAATACCCAGCCAGTTTATGTGAAAATACAAGCAACGTGGCAGCAACGCTGCATTGTAGAAGGCTGAAACTTGGGACTTCAAAATGGCGAGTTCATATATGAAAGCAGTATGTGTAGTGTGTCTCTTCGACACTAAGTCCACCTCCTCTACACAACGTAACTTTAAAAGAACCTATTGGAATGACCCACAATTAGAGTGTTCTATCCAAGGCTGATTAAAGTAGATTCAGGATTCAGGTAGTATCCAACACCAAAAAGGAGTGAGAAGAACAGTTAGGACAGGAAAACGTTCATCACGCTCAAGATAAGTTTCGTCTCAGATATCACCAGTTATCATATTTTTTGAATGTTTCTTATAAGGATCGTTGTGTTTTTCTTCAGGGTATATGTCTTGTGGGGACTGACTGTGTCTTCACTATGAAAACTTAAACGTAGAATTGCTCCAGCATTTACGGAGTTACACCTAAAATACACTCGTCGAGAAATTGAGTTCTTCCTCAGTTTAACGTAACACTAAAGGCTGCTATTTGATAACTATTTAACTTTACCTCATTACTAATGATGAACTTTTTGTTATATTTGATAAAATATATTAATATTAGTTATTGTTTGATCAAATCCGTTATTCGGTTAATAAAGTTTTGAGCAGCAACTTTAAATATATATTAAGAACCCTTTTTAGTTGCACTTTCCTATTGTGCCATACTAATTTTCGTTGCGTTTTATTAGTAATAAGCTATGATGTAAGGAAATAATAGCAACATTTTAAGGATACCCCGTATAGTAATGCTTTGGTATTACAGAAATTTTTTACATATAAATTATATATCAGCTTAAAATGTATCATCAAATAAAATTAATTATACCTGATATATTGTAATGTGTTATCGTATATGTATAGATTTAAAACGCAATTTCAGTGAATATTTGGTCTCAAATGGAATATTTCGATTTTACAGAAGTGTTCTTTTGATTTAAAAATTGAAAATAAACTTATGAAAATTCAAGTTTGTATGTATCTGCGTTCGATGTTTTCTTGAATCAGATACATTTTTGATCTATGTACTTGTCTCAAGTATCTATAAAAATATATAAATATTTAGGTAGATTCTTAGCTTACTGATATTCGAATAAAACACAGTTTTAGATACTTGTCATGCGAAACATAGCTATGGTATCTCTTCAAACTGTACTCACGTAAATGTTATTGCATATTTTAGTGAGTATACAGTTCATGGAATTTAAATGGAGTTCTATTATATAAATAGATATCGAAACTGAGACTGAATAAGTGTTTTGGTATGTCAATAAACAAAAATGATTTTCAATTTCGGCTTTGCAATACATCTGCATTTTTGAAGTATTTGATTATACAAACAAATAAATAAAACCAAAACAATTTTTGAAGCATATCAAGTAATTCTATTATATAACTCGCGAAATATAATGTTCAATATCATGGCGGTAAAAAATGCAAAAGAGAAAAAATAAAGGAAAAAACCTCACAGTTATTCAAATTTTGCAGCTTGAAAATACCCATTCTATATATTGGTTTATACAAAAAAAACCCCAATAAAACTGAAGATCGTTTCTTAATAAATAAATTCTTGACTCTTTTCATGTAATGGACAACGGTAGCCTAGAAGTCATAGCATCTAACAATGTAATCTACGATGCTCAAGTAAAATATCTTAACTTAATACTGTAGTGAAAAAGGGTGAATGTTGCACCTTTATATGCAATGGAAACTCTTAAGTCTTGTTACTGTTTGGTGCTGAAGTTACAATAGGCAATTATTACTGCTCATATGTTGTCCTCGTAATTTGATGGGCACGAATGTCCATTACCCATTGTTCGCGCGTAGCTCATTCAAGTTTCTTTTAAATCGCTATCTAGATTTTGAGAAACTATCCGTTCGACAATTGCAATGAATTATATATAAAGGTTGTTAAAACCAACCTTGAAAATGGGAATTAGGATTTTTTTTTTTGTAATTGTCCCTTTTTCCAAAAAGTCTATGAGTATGACAGCATTCGTATCACAATCAATTTTCGTATTGTTTCCGGTCAATCTGACCGTCTTCGCGTATCTAAAGTATATTCACTCGACGAAATTTATTGTTTTTGTTGTTGCTTAGTTAGCGATGAATAATGATGAATTCAGTTTCATAGTCGGTGACAACCCAAAGCAAAGGAATGACTCAATTCGACGCTGCTACAATTAAAGTTTGAATTGAAAGCAAATGGAACTACTTAATCGAAATTAACCTATGACCCAGTATTAACTGAGATTTGAAGCTCAATCATAACACCAAAATGCCATCTGGAGTAAAAAACTAGTACTTTTAGAGTCATCCTTGTAAAAAAATCGGTGTTATGCATGGACATAATGAAAAGTTTCAATTAATTAATATTGTTGGAGAACTTTGAATTCAAAACCTTAAAATGTCTAATTTACTCTAGTTGAAAGCTCATGAAATTCGATCAATCTTAAATAAATATGTGTACATTGAAAACAGAGTATGTTTAGAAATTATTCATAGCTTTTGATTTATTTATATTTTTCGCTACTTTTTCTTGTATATTTTAATTGCCTCATGTAATCTGAAATGCAAAGTGATTTTTTTCATGAATTTTTTTTTCTAACATAAACATAAAACAAAAAAAATTAAGACATGATATTTTAATATAATTATAAAATTAAAAAATAAACGTTTTTCTAAATTTGCAGGGCAGGTTTTTTTAGGAAAATAACTTTAAATACTTTCTCATTTACGTCTGATTTTTGTATTTATTTAACTGTGTTGAAAAAAAAATTAAAATATTTCAAAGAATAAACGAGCTAATTTTTTTGAAATTTAAAAATTTAAACCTCTGTATTAATTAAAAAAAATTTACTTCGAAGTAAAATTTGAATCCCAAGAACTATTCGAGAACAAAAAAAGAATTTTTTGCGGAAATATTTCGTACTGCAAATGAAAAAGCAAACACTAGATGACTTTTTTAATCCAACATTTTCTCTTTTTTCCAAACTCATCTATTTTCCCGCTCTTTGTCCCTTTCTTTGATTTATTTATTTATTTTTTCATAAAAAAGGTAATATTTTGAAAAGTAAAGTTGGATAATAAAAGCTTTTGTTCTGGACTTATCAGATTCTTCCGGATATTGCAAAAAGTCCGAGAAACAACAGCTTCCAAGAGTAAACTGAGCCACAAATTGAATGTAGACAACAAGTTCATCAAAACATTGCAACCCTTCAACAATTACAGGACTCTTAATTTCCTACCTTTCAAAGCATGCACAAGCGAATGAAAATGATTTGTTAAGCGTAACTCCTCAATGACACGAAAATTTGTACAACCCCTCGTGATTTATTGTCTATTAACGTGGTACTTAGAGACAACGTGAAGGCTGCTGGCAATGAATCTCGCCATTTTGATATTCGGACAAGTGACAAGAATGACACTTGAGCTAGCACCATTCTCTATAAACTTGCACATAATCCCAACGTTATGATTTTAAATATCTATTGATCTACATAATGAGTGTCAATGATATAATGAAGAACATATTCGCCTTAATCAATAAGTTATACATTTATATTTCCACGCTTTCTTTGCTTTTGCTATAATAGTAATAAAAGTTAAGTTGCAAATCCAAGTTTGAATTGGGTTGCAATTTCTAGCTCTTTTTAAATGACATCAATTAAAAAAAATTCTGTTTAAAAAAAATGCAGTCTATGACATTAAAAGGTCAGACGAAAGTAATTGGAGACGAAATTGTGTACGAATTCCTTTTCGTTAATATTACAGTTTTCAACACTTTACTTTAATCTCTTTCTTACCTCCAGTAATAAAAAATTAAACGTTATAACAAGTGTTTATTTTTTTTAATTCAATTTCTATTGTCCTTCTTAAGATAAAAGTAACTTCTAGGGGAAAAAATATTTCTTCCAAATCTTAATTTTTTCGAGCAGTTCTCCTCTTTAAGCAGGGTAATGATAACTTTCCCTCGGGGATGTACAAAGAAATGTAATTTTGCTTAGAAGAAAAAAAAAAGTAATAACTGGATTTTCTTTGAAATCTTACTCCTTTAACAACGTTTTCTCCAAGCGGATTAAATATACGTGAGGGCTCCAGCTGATATTAATTTCAAGAGCGTGATATGCTAAGTGATTCATATTTTACAAAAGCATTTCGTTTCCACGGGTTAATAGAAGGTTTTATTATATTTAAGGGGACTTAGTACCTTTGCCCCTTCAAAAGTTCGATTTTTCAAATTTGATTTTAAAAAATAGTACTGAATGTTAGGAGCATTTTAAAACAAACCGCGTCAAAATCCGACAATTATTACGTCCTGTGCAACAAAAAATGTAAATGTCTAAAGTGGCTTGTTCTATGTAATGCAACGTAAACAAACTTCTTTTTCTCAGTTTGCTATTTTAACACTTTCCCACAGGATTAAAAAAATCTTTTGCATGCAGAACTTTAACATTTTACATGAGTGTTGTACTTGTAAATCTTTATTCTGTGAACCTCAATTTTGTTAATAGGATGATTAGATTTTATTTTATAACATGATACACGAAAAAAAAATACTAAATACAAACTTGATAAATTTTTTAATTTTTCAATTTTTTTTTAATGTAAGGTAAATTTAAAATTTGAGGTTCACAGAATAAGGTCATTATTTAGCTTTAATTTGGTATAAGAATTATGGTTCTACTGTACATCTTTCAAATGTTATCTTGAGGGTAAGCTAATTTATTTCTTAAATTTTTGTACGCATATTTCATGTTGTTTAAGAAAATATATTAATTTAATAGCAAAACCTTACCCAATACTTTAAACTATACACTTTATTACACAAACTGGCAAAGTTTCATACTGAAAGGAGCAAAAATTGTTGTTTTATGAAGAATAGAAAAAAGTTTGTCAAAATGTTCTACTTTTGATTTCGTAAGGTACTAAGTCCCCTTAAATAAATAAAAAAATAAAATTTTCATCTTTAAAATTCAATTGCATTTAGATCCCGTGAACACGTGGTTTTACTATGGCTCCTTCATTTTGCAATGTCTTTTATTATTACTCCGAGACGTTGCATCATAAACCTTAATTTTCTATTCCTGAATTGCAGACTAATTTTTTGTTCGGATGATATCAAGTCTTCTTGTTAAAAGCAGATATTAATACCTTTCTTTTCTATTTTTTGCACAAAAATCTTTAATTCTGGATAAATGAAATGTTCCAGTTTGGAATATTTGTTTTTTTTTTGTAAAACACTATTTTCAAGATCTCGTAGTCAGGGAGATCAATTGTACACTCAACCATTTTGCATCGGCCAGATTTCAAAAGTTATAAAGATTTTATCTTATATAAGAGATTTCTGTAACAATTAAAAATAATGTTGAAAGAGTGTGAAAGGGGAAAGACTCAATAGTATCGGATGAATTCGAAAAGTGGCAAAACGGGAAAAAATAGCAAAAAAAACCCCTAATGTACTTGAATCTACACCACGCGGATGGTAGAGAAATCAGGATAAACTTCATTAATTTGTTGATAAAATAGATAATAATAACAGAATAATCAGAAAAAAATCTAGGACAGCGGAAAACAATAAACCGCACAAATACCTTGATGAATTTTTTGATTTTTCTCTCAGTTTCTGTTAAGAATTTAACTAGCGGTTCACTTATATCGTGGTTTAGTAACCATGCACCCCAACACCACATGTAAATAGAATCAGACTGTAATAACAATACCTAGCAAACAGGAGTATATGTACATAGGGATTTTAGTTTGGTTTAGTTTTTATTAACGTTGCACTGGAAGCAACACGAGGGTTATTAGCGACGGACCTCGTAATTTTGAACCTCGGTCTAGTGACGAGGACGACATCTGAGCTGGCACCCCTCTCTCCTAACTTCCGCACCACGCCAACGGGAGGACTTTGTGTCCCGATTGATTTAACGTGCATCAGTCCCGGCTACACGGCAGGTTCTTTAACGGCGAAGGATCGAACCCGCGACTGAATGAAAACCGCCAGCCATGAACCCGAAACCATGACCACTAGGCTACCGCAGCCACATGTACGTAGGGCTATCGTTAAGAATGATTTTTAAGAAGAAATAGCCAAGATATCAGGATAAGACTTATTCTGCATATCAATTGATCCTAATGTACATAATGTTGTACATTATAGCTATCCATGATGTTTTGTTCGCTTTTAGGAAGGAGTAGAATGAAATAACCCGCAATCTGAGAAGATAAGAGTCCAATCCACTGAGTTCTAAGGGTCGCGGTAGCCTAGTGGTGAAGGTCATGTACTAGTGACCGGCAGTTTTCGTTCAGTCACGGGTTCGATCCCTGGCCGCCAAAGACCCGCCGTGTAGTCGGGGCTGATGCATGTTAAATCTGTTCGGGGCCCAAAGTCCTCCCGTTGGTGTGATGTGGATGTTAGGAGAGGGAGGTGCCACCTCAGGTGTCGTCCTCGTCACTTGACCGTGGTTCAAGCTTACGAGGTCCGTCGCCAATAGCCCTCGAGTTGCTTCTAGTGCGACGTTAATAAAAACTAAACTAAACTAAACCACTGAGTTCTACATTGATGGTCTTCGAAATGCCAAGAAACTATAGAAAAAAATGTAAACTGAAATTCTATTATGTAAGGAAGTCTAAGGAATAATAAATAAAAATTAAGTTTCTATTTCGATTACTTATTAGAATTAATTAAGACTTTACGACACCCCGGGATAATAAATAAAAATTTCCGATACTGTGCGTTACTTCGATTTCCGGCCACCTAAAACCAAATAAATGAACATTAATAGCTTTAATTTATGACATTATGAACATAAGGATCAATTAACATGCAGAATAAATTTTATCCAACTATCTCGTTTATTCCTTAGCAGTAATTAAAACTTTACGACACCTCCTCGAATGTGTATAAATAAATAAAATATTCTTCTTTGAAAATGTAGTTATAATTTGCCGGAAAAAATGATCGGTTCAATTTTTATTTACCTTATGCACACGAAGCTTTTAAATAAATCTGCTATGAATACAGTTGCCTATCGATTATCCGAATACCTATCAACTAAAACATCGGTTAACCGCGAGATGTTCCTACTTCGATACTTAGGAGTGATCCATCAATCATCACTAATTAATCAATCGATAATTAGTCAGAGAGGCCAAATCTTTAAGCCTTGTTACTCTTGTTTAAGAATAATTACAAGTAAATGCTTTGTGTTTACGAATATGGACCGGTAACTAACTTGCATCCTCAACAAAAGATTAATTAAAAGTTTTACTTATTTCGTTAACTTCAAAAGGGAGTACAAGTTGAAAACATTATTTATATATTGAATCCAAATCCCATATAAGCTATCCGACAATCATTTAAATTTCTTGCACCCAATTCGTGTGCACTACTAGCTTTCTAATTTCGATATTCTCTCAGGAATTTCATACCCCCGATCTCTCTGTCTCATCGTCATTTCCTTTTCTTTAGACTTATATACAAGGCGTGTTTAAGTACTAGGCTTGAAGTATCGTTTTTGAATATGACAGTTGAACTTTACTGTCGCCATTCCACGCAGATGTATTGTGTACTCATATCTGTTAATTTGTTATATATGTAAACATGGAAACATTTGTCTGTACTTACGTTTGTTTTTGAACATTTAAAATGCCTTACACAATTGAAAATGCCGCCAATTGTGAAATGCACACATATATTAGTTCCCAACATGCAAAAGGCAGGAATGCTGCCGAAAATTATATATAAGAGTGTATAAAGCCAACACTATGTGCGAAAGAATGGTGCGAAAAGGGGTAATAATGGTTCATTAATGTTCATGAGGAGGAACGTAGTAGATGACCCTCTGTAACTACTGAAAACTTAATTAAGATTGATGCTGTCAAATATCAAGAAAACAAACTCTTTAGATTTCGTCTTAGTCAAATGAGTTTTCGCAAGTTTCAAGGAATTTTTTCAATGAAATTGTGGTAAAGCGTTTAAATTATCTGAAGTTGTACTCATGATAAGTAACAATAATACCAACACAAAAACAATTGATTAAAAAGTGTTTTGACATTCCTTTAGCGGTACAATTATGATGTTGCAGGGGGCTTCAGCCAAATAGTCTCTGGTGACGAACCATGGGAGGGTCATGTGACACCGGTATCAAAGTAGTGATCCATAGACAGGAAGTATGCAATATCACCCTATCAAATTTCAAGCAAACGATTTCAGCAGTCAAAATCATGTAGTTATACTGTGTCTTAGGATAGGCAGAGAGTGATTCGTTTGGAATTTTTGACTAACAATAAATTCGATTTGTATTGCGACTCCTTATCCAATCTGCATTGTGCAATCTAAAACGAAAGCATGGCATGCTCAGTGATGGTGTTGTTTTGCTGCGTGACAATACTGTTCACATGTGGTTTTTCAAACCAAGATTTCATTGCCTCATATGGATAGGAATAACACGATTCCCTCAGTATAGCCCTGATCTGACGCACATTGACTAACACTTGTTCCATCTCACATTTAGGCAGTCACGATGATGATGATGATATTAAAACGGTCATGCTGCAGTGATTAGATTGCTATGGAAATGAAATCCAAAAGCTGGTTATACGATATAATAAGTGTCTTAACAATGTAGGTTACAATATTGAATATAGATGAAAGAACGAGCTTTCTTATAAATATAAAATAGCTGAAAATAACTGCCATTTTTTCATATAGAAAAAATATGTTAATATAATAATGCTGATGTAATGATTAAAAATATTGCTAGAGAATAAAGCCAAGCAGAGGAAAATGTTGGACTTCTTTTCTTAAGCCTTAGGCCTACTTTAATAACCACTCTGCACTTGTCAAACTAGACTAAAAATCTGCTGTTAGTAACGAAAATAATACAAATTATACACAGTTTGTGTTTAGTATCACTACATATGTGTATCATATTGTTTCTATGAAGCTTTTATAATTTTCCCCCCGTAAATGATAGATTATCCAAAAAAAAATGTTATCCATGCATCAAACACCAGTCTCCCATTGTTTCTGATAATCGATGATAATGTAAAATATTTTCTATGAATAACTAAAAAATAAAATCTTTTTAAAAATAGTTATTACATTAGCACGTATTCTTAAAAATAAAAAATGCATTTGTTATGTTAAAGTTGTGTAAATTTTGATAAATGATATCTATTTTTTGCATGCCTGGGGTGTAACTAGTTCGTTGTTATAACTCATAAAATTTGAGTTTAAGACAAATTTAATTATATCACTCAAACATTTTAAAACTTAGTACATAGTAAAAATTAATCATTTCTAATTTTATAGCAAAACAGCAGTAAAATAATTTGTATGGAAAACAGGAACAAATAATGTACAAATAAAAATGCAGTATTTTAAAAATATTTTTGTTGTAAAAAAATAGTATTACTTCATTGAAGCAATGTTGAATTTTACATCCATTGAAATTATTGGTACATTTTCAATCTTTTTATAAGATATTGAAATGTTCATAAATAATTCTACAAAGTAGTACGCAATTTAAATATAGATAACAAAAACACGTCATGTTCGCATTAAATTGTTATTTATGATTGTGATAATGATATTTACTCTAATAAACTACGAGGTTTGACAAGTAAATAACAATACTGAAATTGCTTAGTTTAGTTTAGTTTAGTTTAGTTTTTATTAACGTCGCACTAGAAGCAACACGAGGGCTATTGGCGACGGACCTCGTAATTTTGAACCACGGTCAAGTGACGAGGACAACACCTGAGCTGGCACCCCCCTCTCCTAACATCCACACCACGCCAACGGGAGGACTTTGGACCCCGAACAGATTTAACGTGCATCAGCCCCGGCTACACGGTGGGTCTTTGGCGGCCAAGGATCGAACTCGCGACTGAGCGAAAACCGCCGGCCGCTAGTCCACGACCTTGACCACTAGGCTACCTCGGCCCTACTGAAATTGCTACAGAAGAAGTAAGTTTGCGCCAAACACCAGCGCCAAACAGTCTTTAGCATGAAGCCTGCTCTTTCGAATGCAGTGCTTCTCTCTTCTGTAAGCAAATCCGTATACCCGTAGCCTTCATTCGCATAAGAGTTTTTTTTGTTTTTGTTGTTTGCTTCGCCAGAAAAATAAAAAGGGAGCAACAAATTGCTGTGAAATTACACATAATACTTGGAAAATCCGCTATTGAAACATATAATTTATTGAAAGAAGTGTATGGCAATTAATGTTCATTGCGTGCACGTGTTTTTGTAGGGTTTAAGCGTTTTCAAAATGGCTGGAAAGACATTGAAGTTGATTCACGTTCGGGTAGCCCTTCCGTGTCATTGTAGATTACAATATTGTAACCTTGTTTGATCTGACCATATCCATTACTGATATTAGTAATGGATATGGTATTCGTACAATTACTGATATTGTACGGATTGACGAAGAATCTGAATGGCAAATGTTTCCACCAAGACAATGCGTTGGCTCATTCCACATTGTCTGTCAAGAGATTTCTAGCCAAGCACAACATCCCAGTGTTAGGCAATCCACCTTATTCGCCCAATCTTGCACCTTGCGACTCTTATCTGTTTCCTAAGGTGAAATTTGCATAAAAAGGAACAAGATTTGAGTCCGGGGAAGCCGTGAAAGAGAAAGCGGATCGCGTGCTGAAGGAGCTGACATAAGACTTCCAGCACTAATTCGAACAATGAAGATTCACAATGACGAGCTTTGTAGAGATAAAGGAAGGGTTTTTTGAAAGTTACAATAAGTAAACATGCATAATATCAAAGTAAAATACTTTACAGCGCCAGGCTTGCTATTTAAGAACCCTACCTCGTATATATTTATTCTCTTTTCACGCATGTATTTTCAAGTGTGGATTGTTTTACTATAAATATATAAATTCTATCGAAGATTAGCCTATAATGTTTTCAGTATAAAGTATTATTGTATTTATTCTATTTATCACTAATTTAATAATATTAATTGTAAATGTTCGTTTTTGCATGATTGCATGCGATATTATTTTCATGAAATGATGATATAGAAAAAAAAAAAAAAGAAAACTTCGTCACTTGACCGAGGTTCAAAGTTACAAGGTCTGTCACCAACAGCCCTAGTGTTACATCTAGTGCGTCGTTAATAAAATTATTAACGTCGCATGACCAAACCAAATAAAAAAAAAATTCAAATTTTGATAAAAAGTTACATTAATGGATTTCACAATTACCCATTTCCTTTCAAAATCACTAGATCGAAATCCAGTGTCATTGCTCTATTATGTGACGGGAATGAAATTTAAGCTGGTACAAACCCTCTCCAGACTTCCTAATAATGGCAACGAGAAGATTTGAGCCTAGCTAGATTTAACGAGCAACAGCGCCACTGCACAACTGATTCTTACAGGCATCAGTACTCGAACATATGACCCAAAGGAAATACCTGCCACGGGTCTCACATCTGATGGTTGATAACGATGAATCAGGCGCTGTGACAGCTGATCTGACAATCACTCTGTCCTACAGATCTGCTGTGGCCCTAGGTCGACCGCTACCATCATGACGCTGAAATCTGACATGGATCCACTCATTCTCACCAGCATCTTCTAATCGCCGCATCACTTCGACCCTTATGACGAGCGATTTGACCAACCTGCCTCTTTCAATCCAATGATACTCTTTCAAGCTCTGACAGTTGCTCGTAATGAGCTCGAATCCTGCGGAGAGGCATATTTTCAGTCGTTGAAAGGTATCCTAAATCGCAATGCAACAGAAAATCAGAACATCCGATTGAGAATCGCTTCTTATATACACATGCTGAGTGCGGTGTTCCGATGCGCTGTAGTTCCAGCTATTCATTTATTGGATACTAAATTTTAATCATTTGCATGTTCGGTCTGAATGTCTTTGCATACGAAATTCCATTACAATCAGGGAACTCATTTTTGGCGCTTTGTTTTTTTTGTTTTGCTATAGAGTGTTGTACCTAGATGTGTTGGTGTTCCTGAGGATCTCTGGTGTTGGTATTGTGTGCTACTTTCTGTTAAATGGCTCCAAAGCAAATGTTATACAGATTCACAAGTTATTTTTGAATGTTGCTACTTCGAGTTATCATTTTACATCAAGTCCTCACCATTGATAATATCTGGATTTCGCATCACAAACCGAAAGACCCAGGCAACAATCAAAATAAAGGGTTCTTCCGTTGAATCTACTCCTGATAAGGTAAAGACGATCTCTTTGGCAGTAGAAATTATGACGACAATTTATTGAAATGCAAGGCCGTCATTCTCATGGACTTCTTATTAAAAGGCAAACGATATCCCTCAATGGATAATAATACAGCGAATTGTATAATTACTAACACCCCCTTTCTCCTTTCTAGTACGGGTATTTATTGAGTCACTCTCCTGTATTTAAAATGGACATATCACTAAGAATTTACGGACTTCAAAAATAAATAAAGCTGTATTTTGTTGATATTTGATTAGAATTTCTTTTGAAATAAATTACATTTCTTTAAACTATTTACAAAAAAAGCTCACAGTTCAGTTTCGTAAAAAATATTTCAAATATCCCCAGCTCTGCACAATTTTTTAATGCAAAATTTACCTTACAGTATAAACTAACTAGGGAACCAGATACAACTAACAAAATAATATATATGCTAATCAAATGAAATAAAAATGAACAACAGGCAAAACATCGAAATTCTTTGAAAGTAGAAAACAAGACAAGAAAATGCTTCGATTGGTAGATTTATGAAAAAAACAAAACACGAAGAGCGAACCACACCCATTGTTTGATGTTGCCTTTTTTTCTATTAACAAAATCCACAAAACACACACCCACGTTTCCATGAAATGAGTTATTTCAATAACAACTCACCCGTACTCACTCACGACGTAGACGTATAGAGAAGTTATAAATAAGGATGACATCAATGGCCAAGAATATTGAAAAATAAAGATTCAGCAAGAAAAGTAAAAGCCAATAGCTCTTTTTCCGTTGATGGTTATTGTCAACCAATGGAGCAGAACCCTAGTCAGCAAAATTGAGAAGGTTGAATAACGATGATGTCTTGGAAAACATGCAATATGTCGATTCTTTTAGAAGATTGATTTAACATGGAAACTTCCAGAATTATGTGACGTTCTTTATCATCTTATTTCTTTAAGAGAGCTTTTTTTTCTGTTTTTGAAAGATGTTTATAATTTTTATTTGTGTAATACAAGACTGAGCTTTTTATTTGCATTATGAGGAGAAATAAACTTGTATTTAATTATATTTATTCTTCTATTTCTTACATTATACATAAAAAGAATTGTACAGTCTATCAAACACAACAGTTTTTTTTCCTTCCAAATTTTATAATTGTTTTTATTTGCTAACGAAAAATTCATATCGAGCTACTATATATATTTATATATAGATAAAAAAATTCAAACATTTACATTTATAAAAGAATTTCCACGAAAAAATTTACCTATGAATAACATTGTTTACGAAAAGATTATATTCATTAAAAGGAAAAAGGTTAAAATTTATAAGAATTCATTTTTTAATTGGCAAAGTCTGTACATTTGTAACAAAACTGTAATTTTAATAAAAAAATATAATAAAAGAGGTAGCAGTTGTTTTCGCGTTAAAAATGTCTTACGTTGTTACCGACTTGCAGTGGTAATTCTCGATAATGCTTCTTATTGTTGAAAAAAACGCATTTGCGAAGGATTTGTTGGATACCTGGAAGGATCAAACAATGACAGTGGCCTACAAACTTGGTGTTCATTTTGGCTACTTGGCGACAAATGAACATCAAGTTTGTCGCCACTGTCATTGTGGCGACTTGGTGAAAAATTGAAGGTTTTCCAAAAATTCTCAAATTATTAGAAGAGGAGTTTCGAGATTTTCTCTGTCACACCAGATGGGACAAATATAAACACGTGGAATCCTGTGACGAAGTATTATTTTTTCAGAACCTGCTCTTGTCGTGCAAAGTAAATCTCTTGTGTTTTGAATCAGGTGTCAACTAGTTAGCTGTTGAGCTGAGCGTCAACGATGTTTTGTAACCGCTTGTGTTGCTGATCGGTAAAAAAAAAGGGGGGAGGGGGTCTTTCTTTCTTTTTCTTTCTTACTGTACATGTTTTGCTACCTGTGTTTCAAAATTTGTTGTATATTTGTGAATAAAGTTTCATTCTCCATTATCCAGCTTGTTGGACTACTTTAGCCCACAGGGAGAATTTTCAAATGATATAATGGCATTTGAAACTAAAGCTGTAGCTTACATTGAAACTTTTGATCCAATTCAAGATTACAATTATTTAATTTTACCCTTAAGATGGACAGAATATCAAAAAATGCTACCTTGTTTTAAATTTTTGAATTTATTAAACAAATGTACAATATTTTATAACTCTAGCTGCAATACTTTGCGTGTTAATCAAATTTTCTCTTTCAGTGTGTCGAATAATTTCCATTGACTTTAAAATTAAAAATATTAAAATGCTTTCTCTCAGCAATTTATTTTTCCTTATGAACATATATTTAAAATATTTTGGCTTTTTGCAATCAATATAAGAATTTTAAATGTTTTCTGATTATTTTTATAACACGTTTGATAATTTTGTGCATGTGATAAGGACTTATATAATCATTTTTCTAACAATCCACAAACTTATATATAACTGTATTTTACTGTTTCTCATAGAGTCTGATTAATAAAATAATTCATAAAACTAAAAATAAGACTACAGTTGCTTAAGAATCACAACAATTGCAAATTAAAAATAAATAAAAAGATATCAAACATAATGTAACCAAATGACATTACAATACATATTTGTTATAATTAGTTTTGCAAATTATAAGAAGTGATATTAAATTTATATCAGACAAAAATATAAAATAATTTTAGGAAGTTATAAGAACACTTGTCGAGAAAAAAAAAGTACGAAAATTAATATGACATTGGAGCTCTATTTTTCTTGATAACCTCAAATGCACCCAACTCTTCTTTTACAAGGTAGATACGTTCCTCAGAAAACCGTGCAAAATAAATTTTGTGTAAAATACAAGCGATGTATGGTAAGTTTTAAGATATATTCCACAAATTTCAGAAATCGAGGTAGATGAAAAAATTCTAAATATTTTTCAAAAAAAAAAAAAACCGTGCAAAAAAAGCAATAATGAAATTCATATAACATATTTATAAAACAAAAATAATTACTTTTTATTCAAAGAAAAAAAAATAGTATACGAGTGGAAATTCAGCCCATAGCTACATACAACATATAAGAGTTTAAATTGAAATTAGGAATAAAATTACTAAGACAATTCATCGGTATTTGATAACAAGCGTGCACGTTTATTACGAACTGGATCAAAAATGCTATCATCAGTAGATGTGTCAGATATATCTAGCACAACTGTCGGCTTTGATTCAAATGAAGAATTTCGTTCGTTATTAACGGCCTCTGTTGGGTTTTTTGTTGTTACAAAGACTGTTATTAGTGGCTGTTTCATTTATTTTTGTGGGAAGTGGGAGGGGAGTTCTCAAGTTGCATTTATAACTCTTGATATCCTGCTACACATGTAGATTACGTTGAAATTTTAACGCACTCATGATCAGGATTTAAGTCAGGATCATGAGTAAGAACATGTTCCATACTTGTAGCATTTTCAAGCCCTCGAGAATTAAATCAGCTGTTAATAGCTGAAATTCACCTTCAACTTCGCCATTATCGACATCTGTATTATAATAAACTGTTCTAAATTCGATCAAATCGTCCTCAACCAAAGGGTTTTCTAGCATTAATTCATCTATGTCTGTCGTTTGCATGTTGTTATATCTTCGTCACCTATTGCATTCGATAGATATATAATTTCAGAACACACAGCTGGTTTTTGTACTATGAAGCTTCCACTTTTCACTCATGCTCCAAAACATTTTTCCAATGGCATTTAAAGTCGATTGGCGCAAATGTTTGATGACAAATGATGCATGTGTAATACAATCCATAATTGTAAGCTTTCTCCATGCTTCCACAACAGTCAAATTTCTTTCTTCCATGAGTCTAAGATATATTTAACCATTTGTTTTATGTAGTACATTTTAAAGACTGCGATAATACCCCAATCGAGTGACTGAATTAAAGAAGTGGTATTAGACGGTAAAAACAGTATTTGAATATTGGGGGGAATAGGGGGGGATACGTGTTAGAACAAAAAAATTCTGTAAAAAAGTGTTTTGGTGAACCATGTTATTTCAAAATAGTATAAGAAAAGACCGTGTGAAAAAAGTGTTGGGTGTTCTCTGTTTTCCATTGAAAATGACCAAGTGCCTAAGTTGGATTTCAAAAATAGAAGCATTATACTGCTGAAATATCCAGTTAACACCCTCCAATAAAGACTCGAACAGTATCGGCTGATCATATAGCACAGTTTCATGTTGAGTAGGGTCCACACATCCAGATATTTGCTGTAATTCTCTCATTCCATCATAACTATAGGTCCCAAACCATTACTGTTCCTCCTCTCGTTTGTCGACTGAAACATTCCTTCGATTCTTTCCTCAAATCACGGTAGTAATGTTAGTAGCTATTGGGACCATCAAGGTTAAATTTCCTTTTCGTATGAGATTATAATTTGTTTCCACTCATCGTTCCATGACATGACATTTTTACCCCATTTCAGTCGGGTTTTTTTCCGATGAGGCTTCGGTCTTTTCTTCATTTTCATAAGTTTTTCATTAGTATTTGATTTAAGACTCTTTCAAACTTTGACATATGAAGTTTTTGTGCTGAAATATTCCAAAATGTTACTAGTCCAATTACTTTTTTTTCTGTTGATAGTCGAAAAATCTGTCGATCATCCCATGCTGGTAAAATGTTTTTGTTTTCTTCCAGGGCATTTTATTTTCTGTGAATCATCTTTTCTAATTATAGTATTATGAATGGCAGTTTTGGACTGCTTCATTAATCTAGCTATTTCTCATTCAAATTTACCAGTACTCTTAGGAAATAAAATTTTTCTCACTTCGTAATCGAATAATTCTTTATCCCGGGGAATCTTCAAATAAATCGTGGATAATACAATCGATATCTCAGCACTGTTTCTCTGGAAATGCAGTCGTGATATACAATCGCATGTGTTTATAACAATTCTGATGAAACTTATAATGTTCTAATTTTCTCAGGTAGACTAGCAATTTATGAACAAACATTTTATTCATTTTTATTAGAAAAATGAGTAGATTTTAATAAAATTTAGATTAATTTTTAAACTTGTAAGTAGATAACAGAAAGTTTTTCCCGATCTATTTTAAATATACTCGCTTAAGATTTGCATATTATGTCTTCTCCTGAGATTCACAAATTCAGTTGTGGTCTTATAATTTGTTAATGCATTGTAGTACAAACAAGAACATGCATAATATTGTAAGAAACACTTCAAAAAATAGAGGAGAAAAACAGCTTAAAGTATTCAAATTTGTAAAAGTAGTAGGACTTTTAATATATTAAAATATTTTCAAAGGAAATTAAAGTTTCAAAAATTTATTTGATTTAAAATGATGTTGTTTTATCTGAAATATATATTTTATATTTGTTGATATATTGTGAATGTAAGATTTATATTACAAGTTAAGTTATAAAAAAATTGTTCGCGCACACACATACATACACACAGTACCGTTTCACCTAAAATATGACTTGCTGAATATAATCAAATCAACCAAAAATTGCTTTCTACATTTATCAATTAATAAAACACGTGTAACTAAATCGAATTAATTTTATTTTATTTTAAGGGGCAATTCACTCGCTAAATACGTTAAGCCTTTTAAAACTTCTAAATTTCTATAATCTGAAATAAATAAAACATTTAATACCAGTAATCTTATTTTATAAGTTAATATAGAAGGAAAATACCTTTTTTTTCCGTTTACATAAATTAGATTCTAAAGAAACGTATCCATCAGAGTAATAGAGAACAAACGATGACTAATTAACATTACACATACAAAAAAAAAAACCAGCGCTTAACTTATTTTTAATACTATTAGTGTACCGAGTCTATGTCATGGAACAAATCTCATTATCCAAAACTACACTAACCAATTTGCTAATTTTAAGCACACTGCCTTGTTCTTAACTGTATCCCGTTCTGTGTCCTTCACAAAAACAAGCTTCTGGAATTATTCGAGTTTGCGTTGCGTGTAGGAACCACGATATTCTCGCTTTCCAAACCAGTGATGTTAATTTAATTTCTGCTCGGAGCCGATAACAGATCTCTTTTCTTTGCAGCTACATCAGCGTTCTTTGGAAGAGCTTAATTTGAATAATTCGATTCCAGCACTCAAACAAGCCTGGCGTAATGACGGTCTGACGCCTTTTCTTGGTTGCCAGAGACTCGCCAACAATAAAAGTGATCTTTTAATTACATATGCACAAAGTTCTTCTCTTCGAAACATCAATAACATGAATATTCCGAGCACTAAGAAAAGTGCGGCGAGCTTCTGCGTTTTGTTGGTGTGAGTGCTATTGGGACATTGGAAGTGTAAATGGAAATGCAACAAGGATAAAAAAAAAAAATAACAATGCGAAATGAAAGAAGTGCATTAAGTTTTCGAAATATTTGTATTAAAAATAGATTTATTGATCATTGTTTAGAAAGCTAAACAGTTTATTTTGGTAGATATGGCATATTTGGGTGAGCAATAGGCATATAACCCTTAAAAATTATTTTGAACATTTTCAATTTAAAGAAAATGTTTCGTTGTTCTTTATGTGATATGAGTTTAAAATATGAGTATAAATAACGGCAATAATATACTTAGAGGAGATATTTACTTTTTATCAGATACGTAATTTAAAAAAAAAAAGAAACATAAAAAACGTTTTTCACATTGGAGTTATATCTTCCGTCTACCGGCTATTTTGATTTCGTGAACGTAATGTTAATTTCCTGTAGAATTTCAATTAAAATCGTCAAATCCAAACAATTTTATCGAATTAAATGCGAAAAGGTGTTTCCAAAAGAGCAAACTATAATGTAGGTTTCTGCAAAAAATTCAGTGTTCCTCCGATTTAAAATTTTTTTTGTCTATATTTTAAAGATCCGCTTGTGGATTTTTTAATCTTAAAAAAAGGATTAATTTTTTTATTCAAAAATCAGATAGAAAATGTAAATTTGCAGAACTCTGTTTTCTCTTTTGCTCTTTTGGATAAACTTTTTTGCATTCAAATAAACAATAAATTCAATAGATAAATTAATTATATTAAATATTTTTTGCATTCAATAGGTAATAAGCAAAAGTAGAAATTCCATAAGATTAACATTATATTCACAAAATCCAAATTGTCGGTTGGCGGGATCTGTGCGGGAATACAGTTCCCCTTGTGAATGATCAAAATACCGAAACATTTTTTATCTTAATTAAACGATTTTTTATAAATACCTGCACAAAATTTTATAGCTCTTACTTCATTATTTAATGAACTATTTAAATTGTTTCTAATTAGTTGCTAAGTAATTTCATTGACATTTAAGACTTTAAACTATTTTTATTAGCTTTTTTATTTTTCATGATGGTCATGTGTTAAAATGCTGAAGTATTTTTTGTAAACAATGTAAAATTTTCAATTTCTTACTTCTGCTTTATTTTTATAACATGTGATAACTTTACGTATGGGAAAAGGATTCAAATATATAATTATTACTTTAAAATTTCACAAAAGCAGAAATTGTATTTTTTTACAATATTCCAAAGTGTTTGAAAGGAAAAAAATTATAAAACTATAAAAAATACTGCAATCGAACCCCACTGAAATCTTCAGCTGAGAACTAAATAAGAAAATCACTTTAACCGTAGGTTTACTATATCTAAGTTTATTGAAACATCATTCAGACAACTACTATTCCAAATGTTGGATACTAGATTTCGATAAGGAAATTTCCATATATATCACCGATTGATTGACTCCATTTTCAATTTGTTTGATTATTTTTTATTGCATCCTAGATAACAAATACTTTCCCTTTTATAAAATTTTTCATTTTACTAATTATTTTCAGAATGTTGCACTCAGATAGAAGAATGACTGTTCAATTCGAAGTGTTCATATAGAGATAGAAAGAAAGGAAACATCAGACGATGGCTCTATTATCATTTTTATTATTGTTCTGATTTTTCAAGAAGTGGTTTGAAAGTAGGTTCTGTGTAGTGGACTAGTTGATTCCTAGAAAAAGTGGGATGGCGGGAGAATAAAAAAAAAGAATATTATTTATTGTCTCTAGTGTCAGTTATTGATTAATAGAATTCACGAGGAAAGGAGGGTGAAAGAATGGGACATGAGTCTGTGTGCAGCTTAGGAATGAAATATTTTAGGTTCCTAATATGTGTTTGTATAATGACTTGAAAAAACAGGAAAATAATCCTTTGAAACTAAAATTCAGTAATAAGTGGATTTTAACTTTCGCAGGAGATCAATATAAGCATAGATAAATAACATTATTTAAATAAGAGTTCATTTGAACTAGTGAAACAGTTTACACTATAATGAGGTGCGACTGTTGTACAGCTAATCTTTTTCACAGATTTGTGAGAAACACTTGGAGTAAATTGTAAAAACATTTGTTTAAAAATATCAAATTTGTAGAAGTAATATTAGTTTTGAAATACTGAATTATTTTGACAAAAAGTTCAACTTTCAGATAATTGTTTATTTGAAAAGAAATTTGTTCTCCTTAAATGCAAATTTTATGTGTTCATATAGGGGGAATAAAAATTATTTGTTGTAAATATATAATTTTAAAAAGTTCCTCATGGGCTACTATGTCACCATAATAAAAATTACTATCATTCTAAATTGTAAATATGCACTGTTACATATTTTTAAATAATAGACCTTCAAAACTTTGGTAGAATTATTAATGTATGTTCTAATATTTACACAAGTAATATAAAAAAAATTTAAGTAAATTCCTACACAGTCAACAAAGAAATTTTTTATTTTAGTTACTTTCTATTAAATAATTACAATTAATATAAATATGTATATACATATGACAGAATCACAATATTAAGTGGAAAAAGAATTTTTTTTCTAGCGATCTACACATTTCGTCACTGGCGGTATTTATTCCTAAATTTATATCCTGCAAAATATCTTATATAAAATAAATTTTTTTCTTCCATATAAAACTGAAATTAATTATTTGAAAATGGAATAAAAAAAACTCTTATGCTTCGACGAGATTCGATCCGAAGACAAGAAGATTCTACGCCGAGACTCCACCAAATTTGCCATTGCAAGACGAATGTCATAGTAGAAGCATTCGCTTGTTTCTCCATTCATCCAGTAAATTAGATGGTTGGAATGCAGTTTTGCCCAACCACCCTTGGAGACAGGAAGTATTTGGCGGTATTTTGCCAAATGTGGCTACCCGGTCCTCTTTGCGGACTTAACGTTTAGCAAAAAAAGAATCGGCAAGTTTGGCAATTTTTGAAATCGCACCAAGTGGTTGAGCTAAACTTCATTTTCACCAATTAAATTTAATTAAATGAATTAATATTTGTAAAAAAACTGTATTCACATTAAGTGTCATCCACTACAAGTTTAAAAAAAATGTATTTGCACTTGAGTGGATAAATAAAAAGTATTTTATTAAGGACTGAAAATTTGAACAAGATATATATAGGGAGTGTATGAATTAATAGTAGGAATTTAAAAAAAAATATTTTGAATCTTATCACATCCAGAGAAAGACAGTGGATGTACATTGCGAGAAATGGCAAATATGGATAAGACAATATCTAAGGTAGCGAATAAATAGAAATTAGCTAAATAGCTTTGAAACAATCATTTAAAGTAAACTATATACATTTAAGTTTTACTTACTTAAAATAATACTTTACAATGGTAATGGAAAAGTTAACAAATTACACTTAAAATCGATTTATCAATCGAGGAATTAAAATTTATAAATTAACGCTTCAAACTATAAAGCAAAAAAAAATAATATTCGAGTATTTTTTACTATAAATTTTACCAATGTGATATTATACATCTAGCATTAAATGTTATGTTATCAATGGTAAGCCATGTTACTTATTTATTAATTAAGTAACATGGCTTATCATTAAATTTATTTTGTATTGTTTTACAAAAAAGTTCAAGATTATAAGTATAAAAAGAAAAAAAATACTTAGCAGATCATGAAAAGTAATAAACTGTTTTAAAAATTTTACTATATATCATTCGTACATTGAAAACAATATATAGAATATTTATTTTTCATCGTTCAAATAAATATTACTACTAAAGTAGAAAATTTAAATTCTAGTCCAACAGTCAGCTATCGTAAAGAGTCAGAAAACATATTTTCAAAAAAGTCGAAATCTATTCTTTCTCCCCCTCCTTTCTCCTCTCAGACGAAAAAGAACTGAATATGGATGTCTCCACAAATGTCAGCGGACTGTGCAAACTCCTCGAGGAATGAACTAAAGGACATCATTCGACCGTAGTGTCGTTAAGTCCAGTCCGAACAATGTCAATGTTGACCGACAACGTCCTTGTTTGTGGAGGGGTGGATGGATGAGGTAAGTATGCAAATGGCTCACGTGCCCTGCGTACCAACTGCTACACTGGCCAATGAGAGAGAGCTTTCAACTTCCGTATTGTTTTGGACTTTTTGACTTTTCATTTTCCTAATGTATGTCAGCGACGGAGCGGATGGTGGCGAAGTAGGTAGATCGTTTTATTCCAAATTGTAAAGGGAGATTGCTCCGTATTGTATTGCAAAAATAGTTTTGTCTATATGATGTTTAAGATATTAGATATCAGCACATATTTCCAAGGCCTTAGCTCCTTTATAGAAGCTGATGCGAAAATATTTAATCTGTTATTTTGCTGCAATTTATTTAATTTCTCTATTTTACAAAATCAGAATTTGAAACTCAAATGAATAAATTTGGTAGTCAAATAAAACGCTTTATACACTTCATTTGGTAAGGAAATAGTATTAATTAATAGTTGAAAATTATCCATCCCAGTAATAATAAGTTATATAGATACATAATTATCCCAATAAAAATAAATAATTATATTTTTCGCAATTTATTTAATCTCACTATATTTTCAAAATATGAATGTGAAATTCCACTGAATAAATTCGATCGTAAAATAAAATGAATAGCTTTAATAAATAATTAGAAATTATAAATCTTAATAAAATTAAATTATATCACTATATAATTATCCCAAAAATATATGCATTTTCGATGAACCCAAGAAAATAATCAAAGGTGATCGATGACAAAACATAAAATGGATTTTAACGTATCATTCCTTCTTCAACTGAAATAATTAATTCCAAAAATGTGTAAAGAATTAAATAAAATTTCATTGCCAGATACAAGTTTCTAAAATTTGTTTGTAATAAATTATTACACACAATTAAATTACCATATTTGCAAACAATATTTTTACAGATATATTCACAATCGGATTAAATTTTTTAAAAAGTAGGCAGATGATTTTTACAGATTATCTTAAAATGACATATTAATTTATAAAAATAACTACATACAGATGGATAATGTAAAATACATATAAGATTCTGAATAAAATTTTGATTAATAAAAATAAGATAGATAATAATTGTTTAATACCCTTATGTGGTTATCTTATTTAGCCATTTATTAATTTTGTTTGCTTTTAAAACGTTTTGGGTTACTTATACGATTCGTAAATTGGATCACACTCAGTAGACGAGTTCGACACCTGAGCTGGCACCTTATTTCATCGCTAAGAGGACTTTGAGCCCCAACAGAATTAACATGCATCAGTTCTGCTGCATTACATTATTAATCTTATTGTTACAAATATAATTTTTGTAAAATTAATCAGTTTTTCCTGATAAACGTTTGAGAAAGGAAAGAAAATGTTGTGTAGGTTTATCAATATTTTATAAATGAACCATATATTTATGATACAATAAAATAGATTGTTTCGAAAGTTTGTCAATAGTAGATACCTTATAGATTCTCCGCCATTATGTAAGTAATATGTTTAAATACTCTTTTTGGTTTTGTTTTTGAGACTTCGATCTTGGAAAATATAGCATTTATCAAGTTTTAAATTTCCATTACGGCGAAGGAATAAAATAAATTAATAAAAACAAATTTAATTTACTGCAACGCACAATGATTCTTAAATTAGTACTGGGGCAAAAGAAATTTTCGGAAAAAAAGGTCTATTATCTCCTTTTAAACTTTTGTTTTTCATGCAAATTACACCTGATGATTAATCAACACTATTAAAGGTCAAAATTAACTGAAAACATTATTTAATAACTAACTCGGGATTCTTATAAAGAAATTAGACCCAATCCTATCGAGCCTATTTAGAATTATTTGGAAAATAAAATTCATAAAAAGTTACTATCAATATCTGAGTTTTGCTCATATAAAGTTTAATTCATAAAGTTAAAGTTTTCAACACAAACTGAGCTTAGAGAAATATTCATATCAGAATCGGGAAAAATAGAAAGAAATTTTTGTGAAAATGATAATATCCAATCCTTAAAGGCTGAAAGACATCATAAAACGTAATGGAGGCCTAACACTATGTAAAGGTGTCAAATTATATTTACAGAGTTTTTGAGAAGAAATCCTGTTAGTGTACAAAATACTATTTTGATCAGCACTTGTAATTAGTACATCAGAGTTGCATAATTTTACAATTATTTAATAATGTTTCAAATTTATTTTAAATTTTTAAAATTTCATTCAGCCACGATATGTACATTTCATTTGTGTTTCATTTAGTCACATATAAAAACAACTTATTATGACTTAAGTAATTGATTTTTCTTTCAAAAAAGTTTAAGAATTTGTTTTGTCTCATTACATTTTTGAGCCATTGTATCTTGAATTTGCCTATTTTAAAGTAAAAGACGTATATTTTATTAGGTATTTATGAACGAATATATAGAGAGAGAAGTAAGGAAATAATTTAGTAAATTACCGTAAAAGTAAGTAGTTTCCAACCTCGAAACTCAGTACAAAAATTCTTTATATTGTGTAGTCAATTGTTATACGAATTAATACTCATTAACTATACCAAAACTGATTTTTTACGATAGTCACAAATATCAGTTGAAATGTTTTTGTTGCATTCATTAGAATGTTCTTACTCAATCAGTGAATATTTAAACAACAACAAAAAAAAACTAATTAATTCGCTTGCTTACTAATGAATGTATTGGCTAACATTAAAAATTCCCACTTTCTAGGACCAGAAACGAACATTTTAAAAAAGAATTCCGAGCCTGATATTTTTTATGTTGATGTGGGTCACGTTGTTCCTCAAAAAATGATGCCATCTCTAAAAAAAGTTTTTTGCTTTATTTTCGAGGCATTTTTTTTCTGTAAGTGTGTGTTTTCTTTAAAAAAAATGACGATTTTCTTCTCTTATTGATAAAGTTTTCGTTCTTAATTATTGTCTGTAACAATGATTTTCAGATGCAAAATTGTAATTTCCCTGCGTGTAATTAATTGTATTTAATTCTTCAGAATAATCAGTCACCAATATATTTTCTTTCATTCGTATATTTTATTTACATATTGCTCTGATAAGTTTAATTATATAAAATGAAAGTTATCATACTTTATCAAGAGTATTTCACGTAATTCGTTATTTTTTCCTTTTGAGGCAATTATTAAAACATTTTTATGTAAAGTAAAGAAATAACGTTTAAATAAATAAATAATTATTTTTTTTAATTCAAAACATAAATAAAAATGATGAAATTGTCAAATATGACTTATTATAATAAAATATTATTTTATCATTTAATCAAAAACATACCTTCTTTTTAATTTTAATAGCAGGATTGTAACCGGTATGCTTATCGTAATTAAACACAATATGCATAACATTATTATTTTAAGAGCCTTTTATAATTGTGATTTATAATAATGTATGTCAGTTGTCTTTATATATTTGCATACATTTTAGAAACTAACGGAGTTTAAAATTCTTAAGCAGGGTCAAATATGTTTATTTTCTTAACTCGATAAAAATTTTGTATTTTACATTGGAAATTGATACGAGTTTTTCATTATTATCATATTTTACACACCATAAGACCCCCTCTTTGCAATGAAAAATCGACTTGAAATCGGAGGGAGGGGGTGTCTTATGGTCCGTAGGTAACATGAAAAGGCGATTCTTCAAATTGTAACAAATGTATGAATTGAATGTCGCTAGCATATGAATTACGTTTAGGATCAATAAAAAAGTGCGAATTCTTTTGTTGGCTGTTATGTGATTTCAAAAACAAATTTGTATTTTATTTGTATTCTTTTCTATTTCACAAATATAAGTAGAAATATTACTCCTTCTGTATCAAAAAATGATTGTCTGATTTCTAAATTTGTATCAGATTAAGAAAATAGAGGAGAGGAAGAGTAATTTTGAGTGAATGAGTGAGTGAGGTTTTATGGCGCAAGAGTCAAGGTAGGCTATGCTGCGCCAAACATTTGTTAAAATAGAGTGATTTTGAATACCTTATCCTCTACTCTTGTAAAATAAAATTTTGGTATTGTATGTTAATTAATTTTCATTCTATTGTATATTGATAAAATGATAATTGTGATATGGATCTTTAATTTTTCTTACTCAAAATGTATTAAAAAAACGAATCCAATAGTTAAGTTCGATTTCACCTGAAAATTCTAACTAATAAAGCATTGCGTATAATAGACATTTTAATAAGACTTAATCGCTAAATAGGTAACATATTCTAGTTGTATCGCAAAATTTGAAGTGGTCGCTAGCTCCTGTCGGTTTAGTTTAGTTTTTATTAATGTCGCACTTGAAGCAACAACGTTAATAAGAAGTTCTTTTTAAGAAGAACGTTAATAAACACTCAATCAAAGAATGCTATCCATATAACCATCTCATTAAGGAAGTTTAGTTTAGTTTTTATTCACATCTCACTAGTAGCAACACGAGAGCTATTGGCGACGGACCCCCTCTCTCCTAACATCCACACCATGCCAACGGGAGGACTTTGGGCCCCGAACAGATTTAACGTGCATCAGCCCCGGCTACACGGTGGGTCTTAAGCGGCCAAGGATCAAACCCACGATTGAACGAACCCGACAGCCGCGAGTCCACGACCTTAACCTCTAGGCTACCGCGGCCCCTAGCTCCTGTCGGCGTCGTTTTTATCGAGTCTTGGGTTCGAGTCCTGATACCACTAAATACTTGCCATGTAGCGAGTTGCTGATGTTAAATCAATCAAGGCTCAATATTTTTTTGTTGACTGGCGTAGAAACTTAGAGCGAAGGTTTCAGCTTAGGTGTCTTCTTTGGTTCTTGACCAAGGACCAGAATTACGAGCCCATGGGTTGTTTTTTGAGCGATGCTAATAAGCAATCATTATATCAATTATAAGATTTAATTTACTTTACAAATTTTCTGTTCCAATAATTTTGATTATAGTGGAATTAAAGAAATCTTTATAAATGAATTAATTTCTGTGGCGCATTTAAATCCATTTCCAAGAATTCATTTGAAACTTAAGTCTCAGGATTAGAATATAATTGACAGTTCATTATTTTTATTTCCCTGAATAATATTTATATTTGTAATAGAATCATAAATTTAATATTCGTTTGTGTATCTTTGTCTCTTTTTTATTCTAATTTTTAAGCAGAATGCAATTTGTCTTTTCACTTCTTACAGAAAGATCAATCGCTTGTATCTTTGGGATACCTTTCTCTAAAGGTGCAAAAGGAGATTCAAATTCTTCAAACTTTTCAAGATTGAAAACGACTCCATTATTATGATAATTTCCCTTCAACATCGTATACAGATCAGAATATTTTAATAAATTACTCCGTTCTGTCTGAATCAGTCTATTTTTGCTAGCATCTAGCTACATAAACAGTGCATTCAAAAAAGTTTTAGGACTAAACGCTCACAGATCAGTCCTGGATCCAAAGTATATTCTTATATTTAATATTAAACTTTTACGTAGTCGCCTCACAATTCAATGCAAAATTCGGAACGAGTGTACAGTTCAATGAACAGTTCTGGAACGCAACGATTCAATTTTTTATTGAGTTCCGATATCATTGCCACTTCAGGCTTCTCTATCGACTCTTGTACCATACTCCCTTTATCTTGAATTTAAACTTGAGAAGTGAAAAAAAACAGTCAAAGGGGGGGGGGGCGAAGAAGCAGAACAGATTTGGTGCGTAAAGAGATGGGTGGTTGCGATCACAACCTATTTCCTGGCCAAAGTATGTTGCACAAGAATGAATTTGTAAAATGGTGTATTATTGTGCAAGAGGTCCAACAAATCGAGTCTCACACACGACATTTGTTTCAAAAGAAGGTCCAAAACATCTTTGAAGAATGTCTTATTCACAAATGAAGCGATTATGAAATTCTGTTGCTAAAGCTCAACATTTTCATCATTTTGCCTTAAACAGAGAAGACCTAATCTCTAATCATTTTCGGTCCTGCCTCTTTCTTGAAAACCATTCAGATATTCGGGAACGATTCATAGATTCGTCACCATAAGCCATTTAGTACGTTTCTGTGGCCGATTTTTCCAAAAATTTATGTTCAAACGTTCTTTATTTTTCGACGACAATGACGCACACACTCATTTAACGCAAAAGAACTCTGCCAAGTCGGAACCAATCAGAAATAAATAGAATAATTTGATAACACATATTTGAAATTATTCTACATCATACAGTTGGTTTCGTAGAGACCGCGCCATTTGTACTTTTTTACGAACAATTGTCTTGGAAACTTATAAATATATTATGTACGGAAAAAACTATGTTTAAAGCCAATTCAATCCCAATATATTTGTATTAAAAGGAAACATTAAGTATTCCTAGATTATATTTCCTAAACTATATTTTAATATCATAATGCTTTGTCGTGGTTGTCTAGTAGTCATAGTCGCGGATTTGCGGCAGGATATGTTTTAGTACAGTCATCGATTCAAGTCCTGATACCACAAAAGACGGACCATAAAGCAAGACTGAGATATGTAAAATATATTCGAGGTTCCCGTTGGTGTGATGAGGAAATTCAGAAAGGGAAATGCCAGCTCAAGTATCATCCTCATCATTTGACTGAGGCTCAAAATTACGAGGTGCGTCACCAATAGGTCTCGTGGTCTTTTAAGTGCGATATTAATAAGAAACCAAACACACTCCATCCAGATAAGCTACATCCACCAAAATAATCTAATAGTTTTCGGAAAAATAATCAAAAAATTTCTTTTTTAATGCAAATCTGAAGAAAACATTTTAATCACAATCACGACATCATAATACTATAAGCAATTATATGTTCCTTATAAAGTTATAAATTTATGTTAATATTAGTATAATTTTTTATTTAAAATGGGTTTTCAGATTTTGTCTTTTAATCATAACCCCTATTGGGTAATTACCTAAAATTACTGTATTTGAAAATCAACATCTAAACACATTTCGTTACAAAAATTTTGGAATAAGAAAATTTGAATTCATTGAAATTTTTTTTTTTCAAATCAAATAGATTCAGTAAAAAATATACCTATGCATTAATTGAAATGTTACCTTTAATATTCGGAATTTATAACATGCATAAATTACCCATTTATTCTACAGATTACCTGATTTGTCAAGTTATCATGCGGAATCATCCACATTATAAAAAGTTTTCATAATTTATGTAGATAATGAGTGCGTTAACGCATTCCAAATGATTAAAGTGCAAAAAGTTTATTTTTCATTTTTCTTTTCCTTTTAAAATCCTTTAACACAGTCACGGACAGTTTTAAAATGTTATCAATTTTCAGCACTGGCAAATATTCTAATAGGACAGTTTATTTGAATGCATATTTTCATGTATTTAAGCCTAATAGTGTGTATGCTGACGTCATCGTTTATTTAATAAAGGAAGTAATCATGACGGTTCCTACTCTCATTACCTCAGATAGGATAAATATTTGACTGCTATAACCGGCACTGTCTGTGAATGTGTTAATTGATTCTTTGTCTTCTTATTCGTTCGTTGACCGATTCTATCTAATCGATTCTTTAGATATGGAAAAATAAACTAATAACATTTTGTTACAACGTCATTATCAGCATATATTTACTTTGAATTCTGCAGATGAAATTACGTAATGGGATAAAAGTATGTAAAGCGTGTTTTTCAATTAGTAGCACCTAGAATTAATGAATTGTTCTGAATACTAATTTACAAATACTAAACGTTGCTTTGTTTTAGGAAATATCTTATTTTTACTTTCACGCTAGTACCTTGTAGGTATTACTTTGATCAGTGGTAGGAAAAGTTTTTTTTCTCAAGTGGATCACATTTTTCCATTTTTTATTCATAAAAATATTTGCTAATGGGTCACATTACTTCTGTAAAGAACATTATACATATAGAATAATGCAATAATACAATATACCTTAAACATAGAATTATAAATTTATTATCATCAAATCTATATTTACAACTTGAAAGAAATCGTAATATTTTAGTAGAACAGTAAACACCATGCAAATAAAATGAACCCCTATTTAATCATTTGAATATCTTCCTTAATGCTGTTTCATTATCCCTGTAAGGTTTTAGATATTTGGATGATAATTCGCTGTATTTAAAAAGAACAAATACTAGCGAATTTTCGATAGTTAACCTGTTTCCCGATGGATTGAGACTAAATTTCATTTGAGGAAATACATTCACTTGAGTAACTTGAGCCAAAAGTCAATAGTAACGTGAAATCAAACTCCTTTATCGAAAAAAACTTAGAAAGAATTTATGCCCAGAATGCAGCTATCATAATTAATTGATTTTCATCAGTGGCTTCAAGTTGTCTTCTTAAAGCCTTGAATTTGTCTGTCCATATTATGGAGCTTTTGAAGTCAAACTTCCTATCAAGATTTTCCTAGGAATTATTTTATTTCAGGATTTTTTCTAGCTGATATCAATATAAAATAAATTATCGAATTCAGCAAATAAAGAGCAAGAAACATAATTAGATTTTGGATTTTCAAAATCTTCGTCGACGACCAGGTTATGTAACGGCGAAAAACGCAATAAAAACTTAAAAAAAGGAAAGCCACAAGGATGGTTACAGAGCACTCAGTAAGGATGCAACCTAGAAAAACTTAAAAAGTTAGATCAAATCACCTACTTTAATTTAATATGCTGAAAAGAATACTGTAGCCACTATCTTCTACAACTGCGCCACAAGTTAAAATGTCTTACTAACTAGCCCGAATAGGGCGTTCTCTTAGCTTAGCTGGATAAGGCATGACAAAAAAAAAAGGGAACGATCAACTTTTCTTCAAACCCGCAGGTCCAGGGTTCGAAACAATGCTGCCGCTTCAAGGCAATCGACACTCTCCCCCGCCACGGGGTCGGAAACCACCGGATTCCAAAATACCAACCGATTGTCGTAATTCAGAATTGTTTACTGGGTCACTAAAATTTTAACAATGGGTCACTAGGTGACCCACAGATCATAGATTGCCGACTGCTGATTTAGACAATTTAGATAACGTGTTCTGTTCTTAATTTCCACACTCGAATGATAAGAGAATGCATATAAAATGTGAGCAACTCAATAAAAGTTATTTATGATGATTCATTTTGATTTTGTTGCGAATTCACAAGAATCAAACATCAAATATTCTATTTTTTTTTCCGTATAACAATTAAACACACCTGTCAATACTTTCATACATCTGTCTATTATAATTACGACAAGATTAAAAAAACTTTCATCGTTCTTGAGCTTAACTTGACATGAGTCCGCCCCAACGCATGAAAACCTATTATCTTTCCACATAACAGTTATGTATAACAGTTACATAACAGTTATGACAGCATGTCATCACATACGTTCACTTATCAGACATTTCTTCAGGTCCAAAAACTTTTACGATGATTCTTCTTGAACTGCGCTAGCATTGAAAGTCCATTTAAGCACAAAATAACCTATTATCATTTCACGTAATAGTTAAACACACATGACAATACGTTATTACACGATCACTTATCAGAAATCACTGAAGCCGAACGTTAAACTCCAAAATCACTCCGCCAACAACGAAAGCTATTATTTCACGGATTCGCATTAACTTCACCAAAGCGCAATCTTATTCCAAAGTAGTACTTTGTCCGGACCCAGTTAAGAGCAAAGGTAAACGATTAATTGAAAGAAAACCCCCCTTTGTTCCTTTCTCTGCAGAGTTCTAAAGCTAAGTCAACCCAGCGATCGTCAAACACCTTTAGTTCGACATCGTCAATATTGACCCGGCCTGCTCCTGGCACAAAAGGTACGTTTGGGATGCAAATTAAATCACGTGACAGCGCCTGCCCCCCCCTAGGTGTAGGTGGGGTGAATGAGAAAGGGGGTGCGTGACAGTGTCACGCGTGACTGGTTTCGAAGGGGCGGCTTTTGTTCTAACGGGTGCTGCAAGAAGAACAAGTCGACTTATGTTGCAGACAGATGTCACAACTCTAGAAGTATACGTTCGCTTAAGGTATTACGAAAAGAAGTAATTGGATGGAAAAGGGAAGTGGTACTTTATGGTGTAATATTTAGAGCGGATGTTAATTAATTACGGATAACTAGAAGTTTTTTTTTTTTACCTTGTATGTGAATTAATAAATTTATTGACCACAAGAGAAAAGTTTCAGTTTTTGACGAATGTTAAATTAAAAAGAATTAATTCAGTTGCCAAACTAGTTCAAAGATAGTTATGCTAAACAAAAAATGGAATTTTCCTAGGGAAAAAATTACATTGTGGTTGTTTTACTAACATCTTCATGAGAAGCAGTATCATGGCAATTGGTGATGGACCTTATAATTTTGAACTTCGGTCAAGTGATGAGGACGACATCAAGGAAGGCACCTCCTTCTCAAAGCTCCTGCACTATGCTAACGAGAGTATTTGGCTCATTTTGACCAAATTTAACGTGCATCAACCTCACTATATGATGGGTTTTAAGTGCCATAAGGAATCGAACCCACGATTCGATGAATACAGTGCGAGTCACAAGTCCTCTACCATGACCACTAGGATACCATGGGTACATTCACTCCATTCGAGATTTTACAGTTAGAATCTTTTTCGACTAAGCTCTGCATTATCCTAATGATATATTTAGTAAATTCTAGGTTTTTGTAAGCTCAAAAACCACGTTTACAATAAACTATGGTTCTTGAAATAATGTTAATTACACGAGAAAAAAATTCAACGCTTACGTATTGCACTGTTATAAACTTTATGAATATAGTGAAAAATATAAAGATTAAGTTGAGTTGTGGCCATTTTTTTATTGTATGACCCCATTCAGTCTAGCTTTGCATGCTCTCATTAATTTACAGAAACGTATATCTGTAATTTAGAGAAAATCAATAAATTTAAGACAGAGAGGAAAAGAAATGAAATGAAATGGACAAGTATATTTGAGAAAAACCAAAAAATTTCGAATATTGCACAACTGATCTGGTTTTGTATCATATTAATTGAACATATAATATTTTATAAAATTCTCTAAAAAACTCATTTAATTAAAATTATAAAGATTTATACACAATATCAAATGTAAAAATGAAACGTTTAAAAAAAACCAATTAAAATATTTTTAAATATGCATGATAAGACTACAAACGCCTGAATCTCCAGCTAATGGTAATATTGTAAAAGTGTAATGTTGAGGAAAGTAAAAATATGATTATAATTACATGATGGAGATACAAATAGCATTCTTTCAAAAATCAAAAAGAAAATGTGTAAAATCATATAAACAAAATTTAAGCTGTATCAAACTGCATGATGTTGAGCTATTCGTGGTTTTCTCTGCACTAACTTCGGGGATTTTTGATAACTTGAATTGCATACAATTATAACTCCTTGCCAACCAAATGAAACATAATTAAATAAATTAGATGAAGATAAGAGGTATAATGAATTTAATTTAGAATAGTGGTAAATAAGTAAAATAGTATTAAAAGGAATGAGATGGGAGGTAGAGAATAGTGACAAGCTGATTGATATTGTAGATTGAATTGAATTGTCGTGTATCAAGAGTTGCACTTGTTATAAACAAGAAATTTGAGAAAGGGAACAAGTGATTTAGTAAGCAAAGACTATAATTAAGATGGATTTCAGTGAGTGGGAGTAGAATCTTGCATATCCTTTGATAAATTAAAAGAAGGGTGACCTTCTCGTATGTATTTTCAATTGGAGGGTTGAACTTATTGACTATTTAATAAGACTTTAAGGCGACCGAACAGTTAAATAATGAAGAAAATACATCACAACTGTGTTTGGAGGAATATGAAAATTTTCATAATCGCTTACGATTCTACAGATAAGCATTCTGTATATAATTCCCTCTGAAAAAAATTAAAAATGCACAAATTTAACAAAGAATATCCAGACTGGTTGTACCCACGTGGAAACGCTTAGCAACGACAAGATGTAAAGAAATTAGATCATGTCTGACAAAACGATGCTCAGGATTGTAAACAGTGAAGAAAAATATAAATCTAGAACGATTCTTGAAGAATCCATCTTTTAAGATCGATTTTTCTAACACCAATGAAAAACTAATTTCCTACACTTTACAATTCAAAAGTAATCCTTCTATTGTTTCTTTCTATATTTTTCTTCTCTCCCCCCCTTTTTTTTCCAAATACAATGTAGCAAATCACTTCTTTTGGGGCTTTTTCTTTTCATAATTCGTTATAATTCAATTTCTCTTTATCCGATTAGAATGCAGCAATGAATGAATGAATTAGAATTCCTTTCTTTTTCAGATTTTTACAATTCTTAGTGATTAATTATTCACTCTAAGGTTAAAAAAACGTATATTGTAATAAAATAATACTTATTAACAGCAGCTTATTATTTGATGTAATATTTATTTGAATATTAGTTATTCCTAATACTGGTATTAAATTTATTTACCTTATTGCTTATTACTGGTATATTGACATTTTAATGCATTATTTTCTTACAATGGTTTTGCTTATTAGCTTTGAAAGGAAGACCTTAAATAATTCAAATAAATTATGGTTAAGAGAAAATGTTTCTGTTCTCTTTGTGAGTAAAATGGACAAAATTTACTAGAAAGAAAATATAATTTAAAACTGTAAATAAAAATATATCGAGTGATTACTTAAAGTATCGAAATAGGCCCTTATATCTGCCGACTCATGTTAGTGAAACTTAAGCTCCTTCCTAAAAAGATATTGAAAAATATAGACTGTAAAACTTTAAGTACTTTATATGTAATCGTCATACCAACATGAAAATTAACAGAATAATCAATACCTGACTAAATTTTTCTAAAACTGCGAGATAAACTGTGACCATTTCTTCTTTTTTCCAATTTAATTTGAAAGATTTTAAATGGTAAATTACGCAACTAATTCTATTAATAAAATTTTGTTGCACTGTTACAAATATAAACCTTGAAAAAATGCATGGAGAGAGATTGTTATGTATTTCATACGAAAGAATGCATTTACTTGAAACATTTTTGACGATTATAGATTTTTTTTTTAAAAATAAGTATAAATAATGTACAAAAAGTTTAATTTTTTATGATTAATAACCACTTCTATCTGTAGTTCTTTAAAATTGAAAGAAAAATTATTTGATGCTTTTAAGAAAATTTATTTTCATAGAAAAATCAATACAGTTTGAAATGTATAATAAACAGCTTCATAACAAAGAATTCTCAATAAATACCCTTTAAGCCAAACCGTAATAAATATAAAATCTTTTTGCTTACTTATTTATTGACAAGCACAGAACCTTACTTAAAGCTCCTCCACCAATCCATTAATTTTACCACATGGTACAAACAATATCGTTCACCTGGAGAAATCGACAGAAGCAGGTACTAATGCCAACTCCCATCACAGAAAACTCAAATACCGTTTACATTTAAATGTTACCGTTCTCTTGTTTATTTTGATTTCGAAAGAACCCTCCCTCCAGTCCAATAGGGTATTACAGTCCCTGGTTGAAATTTGAGTTGTTTTCTTCCCTCTTCCTTCCTCGTTTTCTCTCTAACCATTGCGAAATTTCTCCAATAATTCTCCACACACCCCTCGGCTTTACCCCCCTCCTTCATGATCTGTTGCAATAGCAAGGGCCTCGATTTCCACTTTCGATCTTATTGGAAAAGGCATCCATTACTCGGTCGGACCACCCCTCGCCCCCAAAGATTTTTTTTATTTCTTTTTTTTTCCTCTGCCTCAATACGGCTTTTTCCTTTCATTCGCTTCTAGTTTCAAGATTTTCTGTGCTTTTCTTTTTCTCTGTATCCCCCGTCTATTTTCAGCCATATATCGTTCTACGGTCGATGTTGCACAAAAAGATACCAGCACCAGGATTCGTAGAAGGAACGTCTTATTTCCTGATTCTTTCTCGTTCCCCCACCCTCGCATACATTCCTCCCTTTTACCATTTCTAGTGAGTAAGGAGATGAAGAAAAAATAAGCAAAGGAGGGGGGGAGGGGAGGTAGAACGGGATTATATAATGGCAGAATAATGCGACTGAGATTTTGAAGCCTACTCAGCGTCGGGTTTGAACCTATTCCATCAAATATGCTCTTATTTGTCTCAATCCTGGTTCGTTTTAGTTCTCTTAAGGGGGTCTCAGGACTCTTAATAATTTTCCACATATGCGAAAAAATATTTTTCAAATTCAATGCAACTTACCAGTAAAACAAAGAAGAAACACGACTCTTTTGCTGCATAATATTCATGTATAGTTTCATGTAGTTTTTTTTTTAAATTTCAAAATTTATAAAAAGGTATAAATTGGTCATTTTCTTCAAAAGTACGAAATTTAATACATTATTGCGAGCAAAATTCTAAAGATTCGGATTATTTATTAACTTCGCAATGAGAAGTATCCCGAGGGTTATTGACGAAGGATTTCGTAACTTTGATGCTCGGTCATGTGACGAGGACGACACCTGAGCTTGCACCTGCCTCTCTAAACTTCCGCACCATGAGAGGACTTGATAGCTTCAACCAATTTGACGTGCAGCAGACCCCACTGCATGGCGTGGTTTTAGTGGTATGATCACACGATCGGTTAAAAACAACTCCAGCCGCAAATCCCCGACCAGGACCACTAGGCTATAATCGCCCCGTATGGGATTTTAATTTTGATCAAAATGTTTACAAAATAAATGTTACCTTGTAGAATAAATGCCCACTTTTACAAGTATGCATACCTTTTATAAAGCTTAGTGATCTTTTTAAACGTATTTATTAAGAAAATTATGAAATTTTAAAAAGAAAATCCAAATAAAATTTATATTAATATTTTCCTGTAAATAATTTGTTTGAAAATTGATGTATAAAGTGTAAAGAATCTTAATTTGAGCACGTGATTAAAATATCTAACTAAAATGATAAATAGTTTCTGAAAATCCTGCGTGCTAGCTTAAGTTTTTTTTTTTTTTTTTTTTTTTTTTTTTTTTGAGAAAAATGTATTACATTTGATAAAAATTTTAAAAAAATGTTTTTCAACAAGGTTTAGTTTTTTTCTCGATAACTCTGTAAATTTATATTGTATCGTTAAATTATTAAAACCAAAGTGTTCCGAAAAGACGAGACATATTTTTTTCTTTCCAAAAATTGATGCATTTGAAGTGTGAAGGTCCTACCTCCCTTAAATAAATAAAATTATCAAGTCCCGTCGATGGTAGCAACTCGACTCGGCCACCATCGAAGTTAACCTAAGAACCTAAGTCAAATTTGCAATGGGTCTTTCAAATGGATGACTTTGCACAAAGGTAACACCAACGTACCTTGGCAACGCCATCTGTCGTCATAACGTGGCACATCTTAATCCACTCTTACAGGTAATTCAAAAAAGAATGTAAAATAATGCGCAAATATGTTGGGAGGAATTCATGTACGTGTATGAATGCGAGAGTGAGAGAAATATACGTTTTCTTTCCAAAATAACAATTATATTAGCATATAGTTTTCCTATATCTTATTATTGTAGTTAATTGTACAAGAAAGAAAAATATAATGACGACTTGATTTGTTTTTATTAACGTCTCTCTAGAAACAACCTTAAGGCTATTAAAGAAGGACCCCGTAATTTTGAACCTTTTTCAAGTGACGAAGACGACACCTGAACTGGTACCTTTCTCTCCTGACTACCCCACCTCACTAACGGGAGAAGACTTTGAGCCTCGACAGATTTAAAGTGCATCAGTCCCGGTTACACGGCGGGTCTTTAGTGCCTTCAAGGTTCGAACCCACGACTCGATGAAGACAGCCTGCCGCAAGTTTGTGACCTTGACTTCAAGGCTACTTCTACTACAATAAAAGGACTATAAAACAGGAAGAATGATTTATTAATTAATTAAAGCAGCAATAACAAAATATCTTATTATATAACAGGAAAGTAACTATTTTAGAAAATAACAATCGATAAAGGTGCCTAATTCGCTAAAATGTGTATAACAATATTTTATCGACTCTGGTAAAACAGATTGTTACAAAACTCATGTCTGGAAAGGAAAACTCCAGTCAATAATTCATTAATAAGGACAGTAATCCAACGATTTAAAGGAAGACAATCGTCAAAGATGCTTAAATTCATCAACAGAACAGTGTAAAGATATCTGATTAACCTTGATTCAACAGTCTCTTAGAAAGATCATGCGATAGCCCACTCCAGACATTAACTAACTAATGATGATCAGAATATAACTAGTTAAGGGAATGACCATCATCAAAAGTGTCTAATTCACCAACAATGTAGTGATATTTTATTAATTTTGATTAGACAATTTCTGGCAAATACCATGCAGCAGAAAACTCAAGTCGTTCACTAACGAGGTCGTGAGTAATATATTATACACAAATATATTATATACAAGTTATATATATTAATAGTAATATATTATATACAAGTTATATATTTTATATACAAATTTTTTTAAATCATTCTGAAAAAAACTTTGAGAAATTAGTTTCTTTTTGAGTAACTTTGAGAAATTAAGAGTGTGTGTGTGTGTGTGTGTGTGTGTGTAATTTCAAAAGCCGTTGATATCACCCCATTTAATAATTATAAGAAATTAATAGTTTTCTTTTGATTTTATCTAGTTCTTCATTTGGTCAATGTAATTGACATAAAGATTTGAAAAAATACATAATAAGTAGAGATAAGTTTAACACAATATTTTAAATATACATTACACAAGTTTGCTTAGAACGCTTTCTTTTGATAGAAAAAGAGAAATAGTTCATTGGAAAAAAATGCTTAGAAATTGTAATAAGAAATAGAAAATAGAAAATAATAAGATAGAAATGACTTCTCTGCTAAATTTATATAATTACTAGAAATTCAAAAAGATAAAAACTGGATAAGAAAACTTCGATATAATAAAGTATAGCTAAATTTTATTTTATAGTAATTTCATAAAAAAAAAATTATTGAAACACTACGAAGTTTTCCATTCATTTCTTTTGTAGTTTTTTAAATTAAAATATTAACTTTTTATCTGGAATTTTTCTGGAAAAATACAGATTTTAATTTTAATGGTAGAATTTTCTAAATAAATAATAAATGAATCATTGTACAAACTTTTCTTCTTTTTTTTAAAATTAAGTAAGAATTTACACCGGTATTCTACGTTAATCCCTACTTCTTTGTTATGGAGTAAAATCAAAGAGTATAAGAACTCTCTATAAAGTGGGTTATTTCCTCACTTCTGGTGGCCACGGTATCCCAATGGTTATGATCGCAGACTGCATTGAGATCGCATTAAGACCTAGGCTTGAGTCGTTCTGCAATTAAAGATCCGTTCTGTAGCATGTTTAATACACATTAAATCTGTTCTCACGATGAGGTGGAGTTTTGGAGAAGTAGGGTCGTTATCGTCGCTTGACCCAGGTTCTAAATTTCGAGGTTCATCGTCAATGTCCTCGGGTTAATAGTCAGTACAACGCGTTAATAAATAAAATTGCATCCCCAATTTTCAATGCTTAATATTTCAAGTTTATTTCATATAATAAAGGTTAGTTGTATCTCATGTGTCTCTGTTATATATTATTGCAACCAATAGCATACAGATAACACTGATAAAAATATTTTAACAGTTTAATATTACGAGCTATCATGACATTAAAAAAATAAACCAGTAAACAGCTTTTGAGAACACATTTATTTTAATCCAATTAATAAGAATGTGGTTAAAATAGTAAAAAAAACATTTTCTTTTTAAAAGGCAATTAATATATATAACACAAAATTAAATTCTTTCTATGAGACTCGAAATGTCATCATTTTGATAAATAAATACTTTGAAATGTAGATCATTTTCAACCTTGTTTTATCAAGAATAAGAGTAAATAATGTTTGGGTAAATTCTAAAACATTTTACATAAACTTTTTGATAATTTCTGTAATAAAATGGTATAATTTTATAATACACTGGTGCTCAAAAATAAGAGATTTTTTTTTATTTTGTAGAATTTCATGAAAAGAATTGAACGAAATGTAAGAATACTGTTTCGAATCAAATATGCAAATCTTGTACGTCGAATACGTAAGCGTATACGTGTATAGGGGCGAAACTAGTCAAAAAACAGGATTTATGAGCGTGTATGCCGAAATCCGCATTTAGTTCGCTAGCTCATTTCGCCGAATTTCTTGGTGTTTTTTTTGCAGCAATCACTTAAACTAAAATTTAAACAGTAAAAGTGAGTAACGACCAACGTTCAAAGGATGGAATGAAGTCGCAAATTGTGGGTAGGATAGAAGCAGGCCAGTCTCAAATCCAGATTTGTAGAGAATTCTATTTAACTCCCAGCGTCGGATCCAACTTATGGAAACAGTTTAAGGATACCGGATCTGTTGTGAGAAAGCCTGGGCAATGTCTTCCATTACAGCGAGGCGTAACAGCGATGCTACAACTCCTCAGAAGTTTCATGAGTTGTATGCATCCACAATAACCCGAGTTTCAAGAGTGACTGTTACCAGAAAACTTCATAAGAGAAGGCTGTTTGCAAGCAGACCTGTTGTTTGCGCTCCCTCTCAGTTCTGCGAACGGGAGAGTCCACTTAAAATGATGCAGATATCATACAGATTGGAGCATGGATCAATGGATGACCATTCTCTTCACTGATGAGTCCCGGTTCAGCCTAACCAGAGATTTTTGCCGTATTTTCTTTTAGAGAGAACCAGGGACGCGCTACCAACCCCTCCCAATATCCAAGAAATAAACCATCAAGGCAGCGGAGGCTTGATGGTCTGCCTGACATCATTTGGATAGCCGCACACACCTCCATGTCTTTAAAAGAGGCGCTGTGACTCTTGAGAGGTATAGAGAAGAGATCTTGGAGCCTTATATCAGCCTTTTCAGGGATCCAATTGGTTCTGATTTCCTTTTAAGGGATGACATTGTGATGTCACGTAGAGCTCTGCTGGTCAACGCATTTGGGAAAAGTGAGGATATTCGCCGGATATATTGACCAGCCAGATCTCCAGACTTCAGTCCTATAGAGCATGCTTAGGACGCTCTGGGGATGGAAATTGCAATTCGCAAGCCCTTTCCAAGCCCATCAAAGACCTGTTGCTGAATGAGTGGGACCAATTGCAACAAGAACTCATAAACACCCTTATTTTCATTATAAAATCACGTTGCGAGGCCTATATATCTGAAAAAGGGGACCATACCCCCTATTAACTTGTTTTTGTTCTATTCTGAAACTGCTGTTTCATACCTTGCGACTCCGATGAGTGTTACTAACGATAAAGCGTGTGTATTATAACTGTCGATTGGTTACTTTTGTATTATATCAACCCTATGTGCACACCAAATTTCATTAAAATCTGTCCTGTAGTTCTAGGGATAATCTATCAAATCGAAACATTCTCTTAATTTTGAACACTAGTGTATTTACTCTTATTGTCTTTTCATGCAACCAAACAAGAAAACGTACAAATACCTTTATTTGTATCTGCATAATTCTCTATTAATACAAAGCCACAAGAATTACAAATGTTTAGATTGTTTCTCCCTAAAATATTTCAAAATGACCTCAATTTCTTTTTCAGGAGGGAAATATTTGAATTAAAAAATTAATATGCATTCTAATAAAAGTTTAAGCGCCTTTTTTAATCATTCTTTACACAAGATGGATTATTTTTATTATTTCCCTCTACTTTCGAAATACTTTGACAGCCTGGTTATCACCTTCACAAGATTTTTAAAAACTCTTTGTCTTTCAGCTTAAAAATCATCTGTCTTTTACTACTCCGCAATGTGGGGAGGGAGGGGGTTTCGAACCACCCACACCCACGTCGTTTCAGCTCTCGCCTTTTCTTTGATTGAAGATGACGTCAGGAGCTACGTCACGAATCAGCCTGCCACTTGAGAATTCAGATCACATGACTGAACCAAGTATTCAAAACAGTCACGTGGTTTTTCACCCTACGACGTTATGTTCGTTTTTCCCCCCTTATTCTTCGACTTCTTTTCTTTTAAACTTCTTCCAAAGCTGGCGAGATTTTTAGAACGATGACGAGAAGGGACACCACACCGGAGACGGGAGGGCTGAGGAACGATAAAAGGGGAGGGGGTCAGACGAGGCTTATTCCGAAGCTTTTTAATCGATCGATTCTTTTTTCTTTGTTACCTTTTGCATTCTCTTCAACTATTCTTTCGTGCGGAGTGATTGCTTCAGAAAAACAGATCACGGAGACGTAGAGAGATTGAATGTATTTTTAAGAAGCTAAGTTCCTAAAAATTTTACTATTTATGTACTTTGTTTGGAATGATATGTGTTTTTTCTTTTACTGTTAGTTCAAAGAAACTTTTTCCTCTTTGGTTCGTTTAATTTCCCAACAGAATAAGGAGGACGTACGTTTAATTGGGCTCGTTTTTAAAATAAATATTTTAACAGACAACGTTTAGAAAAGAATATCCATCTAACAAGTAATTCTCAAAAAATCTATGTACGCTTTTACTAGCTTGTAAGGTTAAATTTTTTAACTACTATTACGTGTTTAATTAATTTAACTGCGATCATAACAAATAAGGTAAGCCTTTAAGTGAATATATTTGGTTGAACATAGTTAAAAAAAACCTATTTAAATCATTGTCGTAATTAAACATTCTATTCTTAAAAAAATCAAGGATAAATTCTAATGGAATTCGGATTTTGATTATTTTAAAGTGTTTTTCAAAGAGATATTTTATATTTATTGTCTTTAATCATACGTAAGTCGATTGTGATTGATGCACTAAGAAGTGACGCGAAGGCTATTAGCGATGGACCTCATAATTTTGAACCTCGTCAATTGACTTGAGCTGGCGATTCTTGAAATGACACCTCCCTCTCTAAGCTTCCACAACATACAAACGGGAGATTTCGACAGATTTAACATGCATTAAAGGTGGAATTTTGTGGCATCAATATATAAATCGAAGTGAGGAAATTTGTCTGAAATAATACTGAAAAAATTACAAATCAGTTCTATATACTTTCGCAAGGAATTTAATTTTAAATTGAATAAATGCATGTTACATCAGATTTTAAAATAATTAATTGAAAACGATATGTTAAGTTATTAATTAATGCACTAGTATACACAATCTGAAAAAAATACTTATATTTCAAAAATTTCTAAGACGCATTTATTAATTTAAAGTCTAAGTTCATATAAAAGAATCATACAATATTTTGTTAGTCATAAATACATATATTTAGTTAAGCATACGAAAACAATTTTGTTTATCTAAAGAAAATATCATTTCCTTTATATCAGAAAATTAAAATTCCTTAATATTTGTTGTTTCATGCGTGTTTAAAGATTTATTTAAGACATTAATATCTATTGAAATGAAATGTGTGAATTAAAATATTTCAGAATATTTTAAAATTAACATTTCTAAATATTTGGATTACAAAGTCTGTCGCTAATAGTTCTCGTGTTGCTTTTAGTGCGACGTTAATAAAACTAAAGCCAATCCACATATTTAGCAAATATTATACATTACATCACTTTTTTCCGATCAATTTCTTACTGTTATTATTTCATTTCATTTCTAAACAATTCATAGGAATAATTGTGAAACATGTGTACGAGCCAATCAATGAGGATCCCGTCTACAGGCCCTTTTGATTTCGTGAACCTAATGATAATCTTATGGAATTTCTACAGCTATCCTTAAATCTATGGGTTTTTTTTTATCTAATTGAATTGTAATAAAGTGCATCATAAAGAACAAAAGATAATTGAGATTTCTGAAGAGTTACATTTTCCCCCTAATTTTTAAAAGTGTTTTACCCCTATTTTTCAATGATTCAATTGTTGGTTTATCAATGTTTAAAAAATAATCAAAAATATTTTCAAAAATTTGAGAGAAACTGTAATTATGGAAAATTCTTTTTTACTCTTTCCGATGCACTTTATTACATTCAAATAAACAAACCATATTAGATTTGAGGACGGTAGTAGAAATTCGATAGAATTAACATTATGTTCCTCAAATCTAAATGGCCAGTACACAGGAGCCATAACACACACTTATTAGATCAATAAATTTGTTATACAATCTTCCTTAATTTTAATCAAATAGTTCCAACATTTATTCATTTTTGAACAATACATTATTTGTATTTCCATTTCATTTTGTATTTAAAATGCAACTGATACTTCCAAAATGTAATTAATTCTCTGAAAATTTAAATCTAGAATATGTGAGGGATTCTACCCGATAAATTATTTTGATGAAATTTACTGGAGTATATTGAATACCAACATACCTTCCGAAGCAATTTATCACCGCATAAAATAGAAAGATTAATCTCTAGCGAAGATAATTCGATTATATGTTAAAACTACACGTTATAATAATTTGAGAAAATCGGGAACGTACAATCAATTAGTTAACCTCTCGGCAAACACGATTGCGTGTTCGCGTGATTTGTATTGCAAATTTTGACTACAATACACATCCAAACTATTGACGGAAAATGATGCACGTTACATAAATACGGTTGTTAGGATACTAATTAACCCATCATTATTTTAACTGGACGGCGACTTAAGACATACATAATATTTAAATAATGATGTGTGTATCTGATGTGTAAATATTGCTCTAGAAATTTGCATACATATTATGATTACAGAGATTAGACACTGTATTTCAGAAACTTGCCATGCCTTTGTGATTTTGTCTGCTAATGTAAATAACATTGCGTGTGCTTGGTATAAATATTATAGTATGAAGATTAGATAATAATAAGCTTAGATATAATTAGCTTAGTTAAACTTCGTTTGCAAATCCAGTACTGGTATATTTTCGGTCGGGTAACTTCTGAAGTTCATCCATTTTGCTTAACTACCGATTAAAATTTATTTCATAGCCTAATTTGATTTAGAAATTAATTTGATTTAAATGCAGAAACTTCTTTGATTTAAATTTAGTAGGGTCCCTCAGAATGGTACATAATTTTAAGACATGTCATATAAAAAAATCTTTTCATGCCTTAAAACTATCAATAAAAGTTATATAAGTTTTTATGTAATGAAAATAGCATTATTATTCAATAAATTATGTTTTTACCATAGAATGAATATATAATTTACTATATAATTTACTATATAATGAAATATTTATATTATTTTATACTAAATATAGCAGTTTTTATTGTATAATGAATTCAATTTTCATTGAATAACACTAAACTGTGTAAGGAATACAGTTTGTATTAGGTAAGGCATTTGGATTTTTATTGTCTACTGAAATATTGTTTTACATTTAAAGCAAATTTCTCATAGATATATATTAATTAAAATTCATTTCTTTCACATACAAGTATTGACTTTTTAACTGAAAATTGCTCTTTTAATATTTATTTGTTAATATAAATATCATATTATATTAATTTATATATCATATTATATAATATCATATTATATTAATTTATATATCATATTATATAATATCATATTATATTAATTTATGTATCATATTATATTAATTTATATATCATATTATATTAATTTATATATCATATTATATTAATTTATATATCATATTATATTAATTTATATATCATATTATATAATATCATATTATATAATATCATATTATATAATATCATATTATATAATATCATATTATATTAATTTATATATCATATTATATAATATCATATTATATTAATTTTGTAAATTATCAATTATATTTTTGAGTAAACAATTTTTATTTATTTTAAATATTTATGTATTTAAAAGTACTAGATATGTTTCAAATTTTTTAAAAAATCAGATTTCTTCTTCCCAACGTAAAAATGGTGTTTGCAGAATCATGATGCTTTTTAATACATCAGAATAAATAAAAAAAATGCATTTATTTTCAAATGTTACTAACAACTGTCTTACAATTATCAACAATTTGCTTCCATATTTAGTCAAATAAAATTAAAAAATAATAATATGATACCTATAATTCATGTAATTTAATATTAGTTACTGATAAAAAAAACATTGATAAAAAACAGACACGTTCTATTTTTAATCAATTCATAAATGAATAGTTAACTATACAGATTCAATATAATGGGGTTGAGACAAATAATGTTCTAGAAAAGGACAAAAAATAAGAAGCAAGTATTAGTTCCTAAGAAATTTATCCAGAATATTTTAGATAATCCTATAAGACCTTTAAATATAATCAATCTGAGAGAAATATAAGACTATTTTCTGCAAAATGAGTTAATAAAAACTAGTTTTGTATGTTTTCGCCTTATCTACTTCCCAAACTCTTTGGTGCGCTGAAAGAAGAGCAACGAGAACAATTTGTTCCAATATATTTGCTTTAACGGAGAAACTATATAAATTGAAATCGTATGTGAATATGACACATCATTATTTCTGTGTTGAAAGAAATAATTTACAAAAGTATAAATGTGTGAAAAAGGCATAGGTAGTTTAATTGAAAGAAAAAGAAAGTAGTTAAAAACCTAATTCAATACCGATTTTTTGCTATTATTGGGTACATTGTAAATGTTGGAAAAAAGACCCTATCTTTCGAAAGACTTATGAATATATTTAATAGACTAAAAAGAATTGTTAATTTTTTGAAATAATTTTTTTTAAAAAAAAAAACCTTTTTACAATTGAGAAAAAATCGGTAGTAAAAATTAGTATAATTATTAAAACATCCTCGATAAATATTTCCCAAAACACTTAATTATTTGTAAGTCTTAGTAATTTTTCATGTAAATTAATCTCATTCAACATTTTAATCCTGTATAGACTAGCGTAAAGGGATATTAAATATTTCAAGCAATATAAGTGATTTATTCTTATAAAATTTATTTCAGAGGTAAACTACTAAATCTACTGACGACCTGTTTCATTTTTAAATCTTTTTTTGAGATAAAGTAATTTTACCACATTGAAACAAGAGAAAAAAATATACTTAATTATTTTCTGCTTATTAATATTTCCTCAAATCCTTTAATATGTTCCAAAAGTAAAAAAATGTGTTTCAAAGCAATGCTCCCGTTTATAAAATCAAAATTCACTCAATAAATGCGATTTATTTTTATAAACCTTTAATCAGAGATAATCTAAGTTTTTTTAAACTACTTGAGAAATTAACACTTAATATTTATATATGTAAAAACTTTCTTACTTCTAAGACTTTTTTTCCCTTAAATGGAGCGTTTTGCTATAACTGGATTTAAAACTATAAGTTAAAGACACAAAGTTCCCAAAGAATGACTTAAGCATCGTGACAAAGTATTATTACATAATTTTAATTATATGAGTTTTCTCAAGATTTGTACAAAATTTCATAGTTTTAGCTATACTATTTAGCGAAGTATTGAAACTTTTTAACAGTGTTCTAAGTCATTTAATTGACCTTCGAAACTTTAAGCTGACTTTCCTCAGTCTTTTTTTTTTTCCAAGATGGTGATATATTTAAAATTCTGACGCCCTTTTTTGCAATTAATATAAGGTTTTTAAATGTTTTCTCGTTATTTTGAGTAATATGCTTGATAATTCAGCTCGTTGAATAAGGATTTAGATGCATTGTTTTTCCCTCAGAAATCTACAAAATTAGATATAGCAGTTTTTTACAGTTTTTCGTAGAAGCTGATTTGAAACAATTTGTAAAAAATGTAAAAAGTATTTTTACAACTAAAACATGCACAGAATCGGTGAAAATACTCCAAAGAAATTAAGAAAAATATGTTTGAAAATATGAAAATTCGTAAAAGCAATAGGAATTTTAAAATACTGAAATAATTTTTAAGAATTTAAAATTTAAAAAAAATGTTTGTTTCAAAATAAAGATTTTTCTTTGAAATGCGTATATTATTTGCGTTCAACTATGGGGAATAAAACAGTTTCTTATAAATATCAAATTAAAAAAGTTACTCATTGTGTATTATGTCCCCTTAAATACACATAGAATCATTTACTGCATATTATTATAGTTGTCACTCCATTAGTACGACTCCTTTCAAGTTATAAAAAAAAGGTTCGAAAGAGCATTTTCAGATGTATACATTCATAATCTCATGCAACATAAGCTATTTATTTTTAGAAACTTTTAATCAGTGACAAAGTATTTTAAGCTATTTGAAAAACCAATGGTTCATAATTTGTTCATATAAATACACTGGCTAACGGTTTCACTTCTAAAACTTTTCTTTCCATTCGAGAATGAATAATTTCACTTCATTGAAAAAACATGAAAGCTTAAAATTCTAATCTAAGACATGAAAAAACATGAAAGCAGAGCACTTGGTCGCTTACTCTGTATTAATATTTGAGACAATCCTTTAATGCATTTAAATAGTAAAATCAATTCTAGTCTTTATATAGATTCACTATTTCAAATTCAACGATTCTGAGAACCTTTTAAAATACTAATTTAAATGTAAACATTTTCGGATTAACGAAAGAGTAGACTGGAACATAAAATAATATTCATTGGAACATCAGTTCATTTTTGATTAGCCCTTGCCAGCCCATTTACCGAGATCAAAACAGTTTTTGATTTTTCCGAAAACGTCTCGGCTGAAAGCTGTGGCACTGATGCATTAATTGGGGAAGGATTCATTATCTTAAATATTCATGGGTACCTTTAATCCTTCATGAATAATTAATCGTCTTTTGTAAAAGGATTATTGGTGCTTGGGAACCAAAATTAACTCCTGGATATGTCGGTTTCTTAAATGGCATTGTTTTCTGTTATTTAGTGTATAATTTTGAAAGCTGACTATTTTAATGTACTATTGCTTTCAGTCAAGTAACTCTAGATATAAAAAATGAGCTGTTTTAAAAGTTAACCTGCGTCATTTAGAAAATGTCATTATTTTAAAATATTGCTAAATTTGTAGGATATGGTTTTATATTTTCAACTAGAATTTTTCTTAAAATGAAAAATAAACACACAAAACAAATCTATTTATATTCGAAAAACTGATGAAGATGATTACAATTTTTAAGCATATTTAATCGAATATCGAAATTGATAAAAAGCAATAAAAAAAAATGAATTTCCTTTAAAATCCATATAACATAGGCCGTTCATTAATTCATGTTAAACATATGCATGTTTTTCTTATTAATATATATATATATATATATATATATATATATGAAGAAGTATATATATATATATACATATATATACATATATATATACATATATTATATGCAACGAAGCACAAACA